>OY979702.1:72749252-73060042 GCA_963855925.1 Inga laurina
TCAGTAAAAAATGCAAAGGGTTGCCTTTAGCTTTGAAAGCCATCGGGAGTCTCTTATACACAGAAGTATCTCATGAGCAATGGAATGACATTCTGAAAAGTGAGATATGGAGGAAAAAAGTGACAGCGAGATTCTCCCTGCTTTGAGATTGAGTTATTGCTACCTCCCCTCTCATCTCAAAAGATGCTTTGCTTATTCTTCAATATTTCCCAAAGATTATGATTTTGATAAAGCATGTGCATTTTTTACTGATTTTTCTGCCAGTTTCGGGCACTCATCATGCTACCTCCCCTCTCATCTCAAAAGATGCTTTGCTTACTCTACCACACCTCCTTGTGCCAAAAAAACGCAAAAATTGTTTTTACGTATACTACTTACTTGAACGTAGACATCGCAGTATAGTTGAATCTGGTTTAACCTTGCTTGCACATGCTTCTTTATTGTTGTATTACTAGCCTGATGCATTCATTTCTGCAGTTTTTTTCCTTAACAGGCAACCATCCAAGGCTATTCATAATACCACACCATATGATATGACAGGTTATATGGCAAGCTACCTGACTATTCTCTACTGAAAGTATTTGGCTGTGAATGCTTTCCCTTCATAAGGCCTTTCCAATCACATAAGTCAACCTTCCGCTCAGTCCCACGTGTCTTCTTGGGATACAGTACTCATGACAAAGTATACAAGTGCCTGGACCTTAAATCTGGTAAACTCTACATTACTCGTCATGTAAAGTTCTGAGTCTGTTTCCCTGGTGGCAGTCAATATAGTGTCCAAAAATCTGCCTCTGCCTCTTCCATCCCACCTCTAACATCCTTTTTGCCACCTATAACTACACCTTCAATATCCACTACTCTCACTCTGTCTTCACACGGTCATCTACCCTGTGGTACCAATCAGTCTTCAGTTCCCTTTCCTCTTCGTCCTCTGAGTTACCTCTGTCTCCAACACCCTCACCTCGCAATCAACATTCAGTTTCCCTTTCCCTTTCTGCTGACCACCCTGTCTCTCCATCATCCTTGCCTCCCACCAACCAACATCATATGATAACTTGATCCAAGGCTGGAATTTTTAATCCAAAGGTGTTTCTTACCATGGAATCAGTTGACTGCCCCAAAGACATTACTACAGCTTTCTCTAATCCCTTATGGAGACAGGTTGCACAAGATGAATTTGATACACTTGTTAAATTTGGCATGTGGGAAGTGGTCACTTTGCCCTCAGACAGAAAAACCATCGGCTGTAAATGGGCTTTTAAGGTGAAAACTCATGCTGATGGAAGTTTGGCTAGGCACAAAGGTCGCTTGGTAGCAAAAGGTTACTCACAAGAGGCGGGTGTAGACTATTATGAGACATTCAGTCCAGTTGTGAAGGAAGCTACAGTCAGGGTCTTGCTTACTATTGCTGTTACTCATGATTGGAACCTCCATCAAGTTGACTTCAACAACGCCTTCTTGAATGGGGATCTCAATGAAGATATTTACATGATTCCACCTCCAGGCTTTAAGCATCTGTTTGTTAACACAAATGCTGAACAACTAGTATGTAAACTTAAAAAGGTCTCTCTACAGATTAAAACAGGCTCCTCAAGCTTGGTTTCAAAAGCTACAAACCTTCATATGCAATTTACATTTCCAGTCATCAAGAGCAGATCCATGTCTTTTTGTGAGGAAAGACTCCTGTGGAATCATCTATCTGTTGATATATGTTGACGATCTTGTCATCACATGGTCTAATGAAGCAAGTATTCGTCAGTTGCTTCACCATATGGGTACTATTTTCTCCCTTAAGGTTTTTGGTGATTTGCTTACTTCTTGGGCATAGAATTTTATAGATCAGCATCTGGCATCTTTTTTTTTTTTTTTAGAAAAAATATATTCATCAGCCTCTTGATGACGCTGGCCTGATTACTGCAAATCCTAGTTATACTCCTATGGTAGCCAATCTCCAATTAAATACCTACTCAGGTAAAGCTTTACCTGATGCCAAAGTCTACCGCAGCATATTAGGCAAGCTTCAATACTTGTGTTACACGAGGCCTGATCTGGCATGTGCTGTAAATCGTCTGAGCCAATATCTTCATGCTCCTTGTGCGCCTCATTGGCTCTGTGTCAAGAGGTTACCACGTTTACAGCACATTTTGGCTTTCTACTTCAACCTGCCAATCAACCAAGGGTTCAAGAATTTGCTGATGCTGATTGGGGAACAAACAAGGAAGACAGGAAATGAATCAGTGGTTTTTGTACCTTTTTTGGTCCAAACCCTATCACTTGGGTGTCCAAGAAACAATAAGTTGTAGCTAGATATACAACTGAAGCAGGGTATAGGACTGTTGTTGATGCAGTGACTGAGGTTATGTGGGTCATGTCTCTGCTAAGAGTAATGCATATCAGTCCTGCTTGTCCACCGCTTGTATGGTGTGATAATTCAGGAGCAGTCGCTCTTACTTCCAATCCAGTACTTCATTCCAAAACAAAACATGTGGAGTTAGATCTTCACTTCATCAGAGAAAAAATAGCATCGGGGTTAGTACAAGTTGGCTATGTTCCTACCACAGAACAGGTTGCAGACATCTTTACTAAGCCATTGGCACTAGGCTTATTTGACTTCTTCAGATCGCGTCTAAATGTCAAAAGCAGAGATGAAGCGATCAACTATGTGTGGTTCTGTGATGATGACTGTTATGATGATGAGTATTATGATACTGTTTATTATGAGCTATGTGATGATGATCACCATGTTGGTTAGCTATTTTTTTTTTAGGGGATATTAGAATATACACGTGTAATCAGTTGACAAGGTGTGAGCTGTCATCAATTGGTTAGGACTGATTGAACTGAGCTGGCAGTTAGTTAGATCTAACCATGCCTCACTTGTACATGTATCACCTGCACCACAGCTTAACAACTCTATATAATGTACACAAGCTCATTACTGAACATAACTTGAGATTACAGAGAATCATTCAAAGTTTTTAATCTCTGCTTAATCCCATGCTTTCTGATAGACTCTTTGTCATAACTAGGAATTTATTTTGAGACACTATGGCCTCCTGATTTGAAATGCTAGGTAGATTCTCTTTACTGTTTTCTCTTGCCTTGTGGTTTTAGATATTCCAACTTAATTTGATTAATTGATAGGTCGAATGAAGCTCGACTTATGTATGAGAAACTTCAATCCCACCCAAGTCCTAAAGTGAGCAAGAAAGCAAGACACTGTGTTCAGTTTTCAGGTAATTACTTTGTTCTACATGAAACTGATCTATATTTGTGGGATCATATTGACAGAAGTATGACTCACACTTCTCCCTCTCTCTCTTTATTTCCGTAACAATATACGTGGGGACTTCTTAAAGTAATTAGATCTATTAATTTTGCCACCAAATCTCATGATGCATGGTTGTACTTTCATATATTGAAAATTAAAAATAATTAACTGGTTGTAATTAAATAATATTTTACAATGCACATGTCTACATGTCTCTGTCTTCCTAAGCCCGTCACATAAACAGGAGAGCATTTGTTTTATATACTTGTTATCATGCATGACGGGTTAAAGCTTGAAACCTGGTAGGCTCTGGAAATGATGGAGGTGACAACAGGATCTCCATTTTCATTGAATACGGTACCAGAATTATTTTGATACTTTTGTAGAAAAAAAGTTTAACTACACTTTACAAGAAGACCTCAACGTTCAAGAAAGGCCAATAAATCAAGTCCTGCCCTACCTTCTCTTTCTCATTTCTCCTATCTTCATGGTAATAATTGTTGCCTTGCAGAAGAGAATATAAACAGATTTTCTTTTTGTATATAAATATAGACTCCTCCTCTGTTGTATATATATGTTCACACGCACACCATGTCTTGTTTCATAGTTGAGGTTCCAGAGAAAGGGAAATCGGTGTATTATTCATATGGATGCACTTAATAAATACTGTTAACCCACATCTGTACAATGCTACAGCTGATACTTGCAACTACTCATAACTATATTCATAACTAACTCTGTCATCTACTCTCTACAATAGTTCTAGTGCTGTTCTAGAAGTTGAGAAGTTAGATCTTCTACATTACTTGGAGTTTAAGAAATACTCATTCCGGTCCTTAATATAAGATATGTTTGGGGAGTTGATTTTGATCCTCAATGTAAGACATAATTTTCATATTGGTACTCCTTCAACAATAATTAATGAGGAGAGGGAATGAAAGAATTAATGAAGATGACTAGGGTGTAGATAATATATGTTATATTAATTATCTTAACTAAATTCCTTAATTTAATCAAATTAGGTAAATATATCTTATGTGAAGGACCGGAGGGAGTAAGTTACAATGGTGCAGTGTGAATATGAGATATGTGTAATTGACCTCACTTAGTGGAATAAGACTTGTTGTTACTCCAAATTTGTGAACAACATGGCTAACTTACTATAATATTTTTGTTCGATGTTGATGATGACTGATGATTCATCTTATTAGGATAGATAAGAATGGAAAATTACTGCTGCCACGTCTAGGTCTTGAAAAATGATAGTATTGTGAATGTGATTCATTTGGTATTCATTTGGAACTTGCAAAAGCCTGTTAGGTTCACAACTCAAATCTATAGAAGGTTTTGATATATATATATATATATTGGAATATAAAATTAAAGCCTTCTATTTGGTTAGTCATGTTCAGGAATAAGACCATTTATTCTAAAACTCTTGGGGCCAATAAGAAGAAACATGGCTTCCATCTTTATAAAGACGACATGACGTTTAAAGAGACGCTGTATTTTGGGGATTCTCATTCCTTGGATGAGTTTGAAATTCGTACGTCTTTTTGAGGTGCAATGAATTTGGTTAACCAACCGTATAATATTTATTCAAAGTGACATTTTTGATGAGTTAAGAATATTATAATTTATTTTTCAAGCAATAGAGAACGAAGAATAATAGTGTAACTTCTTTTTAAATTTTAAAGTGTAATTTATGTGTTTTTATACACAAATTTAATGCAATCTTATAAACAACAAAAGTTAGTTTAGTTAGAAAGGATGCGTCTCATATCTCATAAGGATGTTTCTAACTTCTAACTCACATAAATCTTTTTTTTACAAAAAAACTAAACTCATAAAAATACATATTTTTCTATTTTAAATATTTATAAGTGTTCTTTTTTTTTTTTTTTTATAGTAGAAAGTTTAAATAGGTTCGGCACCAGTCCCCTACTAAGGCCAGGACACAGCCCCAGGGCTCTTCGAGCGCTTACAAGGGACTTATGAAATCGCCTACCAATGAGGTCTCCCCATCGGTCAGAGGGTTCGAACACACTCCCTTGTGATCGGGGTGACAAGACCTTAACCAACTGTGCCAAACCTCATTGGCATTTATAAGTGTTCTTTAAATCTGTAAAAAGAAAGAAAGAAATATATATATATATATATATATATATATAATGCTAATATCTCTTGCTATAAAAATGAATTACAATTGCATTATTTTTTTAAAAACATTATCTTTATAGTTAATATTTATTTAATATAAGAAGCATAAAATATGCGTTTCATTAATATAAAATAAAGCAAAAGTTTAAAAATATATTTCAGTATAACTTGGGCTTAATTTTTTTTACATAGATGCTTATAACCAAAATGTAGGGTTAATATAATATTTAATTCTTATAAATTAATGTGGTAAAAAATATTATTATAAATTAGTATCATTTTAGTTTTGTTCTCTATAATTTTAAACTATAAATTTTGATCCATCAGATTTTTTTTCTATCTTAATGTTAGTCTTTATATTTTTATAGAAAATCTAAACTATTTTCATATTTTATCTTTTAAGGAATAAAAAAAAATAGCTTAAAATTATAAGGATCAACATTAAAATAAGAACAAAGGATAACCACTACGGAATGTTACTTGGTCGTTTTAAAAGATAAAAACTTAAACACATTGAATGAATAGAGGATTTCAGATAGACTGACATAATTTCACTTAACCTCCAAATTTTTCTGAAAATTTTAAAGCAGACCCTTAGATTAAAATAAAATTAAGTTTTGGGGTGAAAAGACAATGATACCCTTATTTTATTTATTTCATAAATGCCTATATTTATCTTGTAAATTTTCATATTTGTCTTGAAAATGGTAAAAAATGTTTTTAATTTCCTAAGTTCTTTTAAATTTCTTTATTTCTCTTGAAAATATTTTTATTTATTTTGTAAATGACCAAAATGTTTTTAATTCCTTTAGTTCTTTCGAATCTCTTTATTTATCTTATAAATATCTTTATTTATCTTATAAATACTCTTCTAAAAAAAATAAAAGAACGCATCATTATATTTTTACTCACAAAACTTATTTTCATTTTTACACTTAGGTTAGAAAGAAAGAAGTTTCAAAAAGTCTGCGAGTTGATTGAAATTATATCACAGGGTCGATGAACTTTTACCTTGAATAAATGGGGTCGTTAGATATCCACGCCGAGTACTAAAAGTCTTGCAGTGTTCGATTTTTTCAACTGCTGAATGCATTTTCTAAGCCACACTCGTCAAACCCACGCAGACTTCTTGCAAGAACCTTTCCCACTTCTGCATTTTCATCTCGTTCTTGTTGGTTTGGCATTTCCAAGCTGATTCCATCTCTATAGGCGCACAAGCACAACGACTTCGTTTATGGCGGGAGCTTTGGTTGGTGGTGCTTTTCTTTCTGCTTTTCTTCAGGTGGCTTTTGATAGGCTGGCTTCTCTGCATGTTCTCGACTTCTTCAAAAGACTAAAAATGAATCACACATTACTCAATAAGTTGAAGATCGTGCTGTTATCCATCGATGTTGTGGTTGACGATGCAGAGCAAAAGCAGATAACTAATCCCAAGGTGAAAGACTGGATTGACATGGTCAAAGATGCTGTGTTTGATGCTGAAGATGTCTTGGATGAGATTGATTATGAAATGTCCAAGCGCGAGCTGGAAACTGAGCAAGAGAGTCACACCGGCGCTATTGCCAAGGTACGAAACTTCTTTAGTACTTCTGTTAGTTCATTTGAGAAGGAAATTGAAAACAGAATGCAAACTGTCCTTGAAAATCTAGAATATCTTGCATCTCAAAGGGATATATTAAGATTGAATAAACGTGATAGTGGTGCTGGATTGAGGAGTGCTATACCAGATAGACTGCCAACTACCTCTTTAGTGGATGAAGATGGAACATATGGCAGAGATGATGACAAAAAAACCATCATTGAATGGCTGGTGTCAGAAAAGTATAACTGCCAACTATCTTTGATTTCTATTGTGGGTATGGGCGGTCTGGGTAAAACTACTCTTGCCCAACTTGTTTATAACGATACAAGGGTGATGGATGAGTTCAACCTTAAAGTATGGGTGTGTGTCTCTGATGAGTTTGATGTGTTGAGGGTAACAAGAACGATTTATGAGGCAATCACTGGTTCTAAGGATGATACCAATGATTTAAATGTGCTTCAAATTAAATTGAAACAACAACTAACTCAAAAGAGATTTCTCCTTGTTTTAGACGACGTATGGAATGAAAATTATATGCTATGGGAGGCCTTGCAATCACCATTCAATCATGGGGCTTTAGGAAGCAAAATTCTTCTAACCACTCGCAGTGGAAGAGTTGCTTCAACCGTGCGTTCTACTAGAATACTTCCTTTGAAGACCTTATCAGAAGGAGATAGTTGGTCTTTATTTAGCAGATATGCATTCCATGATGAAAATGTTCTTTGTTCAAACTCTGACCTTGAAGAAACTGGCAGAAAAATCAGTAAAAAATGCAAAGGGTTGCCTTTAGCTTTGAAAGCCATCGGGAGTCTCTTATACACAGAAGTATCTCATGAGCAATGGAATGACATTCTGAAAAGTGAGATATGGGAGGAAAAAAGTGACAGCGAGATTCTCCCTGCTTTGAGATTGAGTTGTTGCTACCTCCCCTCTCATCTTAAAAGATGCTTTGCTTATTCTTCAATATTTCCCAAAGATTATGATTTTGACAAGGAGCATTTAATTCAGTTGTGGATGGCAGAAAATTTTCTGACATGTGCTCATGCAAGCAGAGATGCGAGGGAAGTGGGAGAACAATTCTTTCATGAGCTATTGTTGAGGTCACTTTTACAACGATCAACCGCAGATGAAACACGTTTTGTCATGCATGATCTTATTAATGATATGGCAAAAGTTGAATATGGAAAGTTTTGTCATAGGTTTGAGGTAGATGATGTGAATAATTTGACAAAAATAACCCGCCATATTTCATTTTCAAGAAATAATGTTCTTACATCCAAACAATTTGAGGTTATCTACCAGGCTGGTAAAATGCGCACATTTTTGCCTCTATCTATGCAAGGTCTTAGAAGTACAAGATATACGTCTATTCACTTTATATCTAGCAATATTATTTACAATTTGCCTTCCAGGTTTACTTGCATGCGAGTTTTATCTTTGTGTGATCATTTCATCATGCATTTGCCTGAATCAATAGGAAATCTCAGACATCTACGTTATTTGGACATATCTGGAACTAAAATAAGGAAATTGCCTGATTCAATATGTCAACTTCATCTTTTGCAAACACTAAAGATGTGGCGCTGTCGTCTTTTGGAAAAGTTGCCAATAAATTTCCATAAACTAGTGAATCTTTGTCACCTCGATTTTCGTGAAACTCAGGTGAGGGAGATGCCAAAGGAATTTGATAAATTAAAAAAACTTCAAGTGCTGTCATCATTTATTATAGACAAATCTGGAGAGACCAACATCAAACTTTTAGAAGGACTAAATCTTCATGGATCCATTTCCATCTCGGAATTGCAGAATGTAGTCTCTCCCTCAGCTGTCTTAGCAGTCAATTTGAGAGGCAAGATAAACCTTAAGGAGTTAACATTAGAATGGTGCATTGACAATAAAAAATCACAACATGACAAGGATGTGTTGGAAAGTTTGCAACCTCATCAAAATTTGAAAAAGCTATCAATTGGCAACTATGGCAGTATCAAGTTTCCAAATTGGCTTGCAGATCATTCATTGTCCAATATAGTGTCCCTCGAGCTAAGGAATTGCAAGTACTGTATTTCCTTGCCATCATTTGGCCTCTTTCCATCTCTCAAGTCACTGTCAATTATAGGGTTTCATAGTATAGTAGCTATTGGTCCCGAACTTTGTGGAAATAGCTCTAATGCTTCATCCCTGGAAATCTTGAGGTTTGGAGATATGAGGGGATGGGAGGAATGGATATGTGAAAATATGTCTCTTACTTTCTCTCATCTTCAAGAGTTGAGTATAGAAAATTGTCCCAAATTGAAAGGGCAACTTCCTCAACAACTTCCTTCTCTAAGGATGCTAGTAATTTGCAATTGTCAGAAGCTGTTGTCTTCAATTCCATGGGCTCCATCTCTAGATAAATTGGTTCTACGAGATTGCGGGAATGAGCAGCTGGAAAGTCTTCCATCAACTCTAAAAGTCCTTGACATTTCTGGAGGCTTTGATAAATTAGTAGCAGTTGACAAAATTGGGAACATGATTACCAATTGTAGCCTTGAAGAGTTGAAGTTTTCCAATTGTCCCCAGTTGGAATTCCCATGTTGCTATTGCCATAACTTCATTCTTGAAATGGAGATAAGAGGAAGCTGTGACTCTCTTAAGTCCATTCCACTAGATTTATTTCCAAACCTTCAATCATTGATGTTGGCTGATTGTAATAGTCTTGAAATGATAACTATTTCAGAGGGGCACCATTATTCGCTTTCAACCTTGCACATACAAAAGTGTTCCAAATTTGTATATTTTCCTGAAGGAGGGTTTTTGGCCCCCAAATTAGTATTGTGTTGCATTGAAGAATTGAAGAATTTGAAATCGCTACCAGAGAAGATGCAAATTCTCTTTCCCTCCCTGGCATATCTGTTAATAAAATGCTGCCCACAAGTGGAATCATTTCCAGAGGGAGGTTTCCCATCAAAGCTCAAACATCTTAATGTCTTGGAGTGCCCAAAACTCATAGCCTCTCGAATGGGATGGCATTTGAGGAGCCTTGTTTCACTACAATACTTAAGGATTGGAGGTGCAGATGATGAGTCTCTTCCTGATATTGGACTACTTCCTCCTACTCTTACTTGCCTTACGTTCGATAACTGCCGAAACCTTAGATCACTACAACACAAAGGTCTTTGTCACTCGTCTTCTTTGGAAATCTTGCGATTGTTTGATTGTCCTAAACTCCAATACTTCCCAAAGGAAGGCTTGCCCAGTTCCCTTTGTCATCTACAGATTACGCGTTGTCCTTTGCTCAAAAGACGGATACAAAAACACAAGGGAACATATTGGGCAAAGATTTCTCACATCCCTTTTGTTGGCTTTGATGATTATGGGAGTGAATCTTTAAGTGAGATTCTCACTCATGAGGGCATCAGTTTTCGTAATATCCCTTCGCTCATTAAGTATATACTTACTCCTCTTTTGAATTTCAAATCATAAACATATTTTTCTTTCTTTTGGCTATTTGTTATAGATTGAAAAATTTGTTTGATCATCAAAATTTCAAATCATGAAAACTAAAAGCTTTATTTGTTTGTTGCACAAGTGTTGCACATAGTGCTGCCAAACAATCCTACAAACTGGGTGGGGTTGTAGACCCCACCTCCCTGTAGGGAATGTTTGCCGCATGGCACTGTGTCACACAATGCCTGTGCAGAGGACTAGTATTACCTAGAAAGTAGATGGAGGTTCATGCAATGAATGGCATCTAAAGTATGTGGCAAATGATTTGTAATTCATAAATAACTCTTGTTATAGATTTCAAATAATATACTATTCCTGGTCCTTAATATAAGAGTTTGTTCATAGTGTAAATTGCACTACGCGGGAGATCTCATATTAAGGACTTGAGATGGTATTTTGTTTGACCAGATTTAATGTAATATATTGTTTCCCATAATTTCAGGTACCAATAATAGCTTGGATTACCCCAAATGAATATCATTTCTTAGCATGGGCAACTTCTGTTTCGTCTGTCATACAATAAGTCTAATATGGCATTAGTTGGTCTGATTCTATGCACTAAAAGGAAAAAAATCATTCTAAAGTTTGATGAGAAAGAAATAATGTCATTTTCATATTCTATATATAATCTTGTTCAGTTATGATATGAAGTCTTTTTAGTCATTACAAATCATGAATTTTTGTTAGCTATGCTTAATTTTTTGAAACTATAAAAGCATGTCTTTATTTTTGCACCAGTTTATTTATAGATTTACTTGTTTATTTGAATTTTTCATTATTGTGGATACCAATGATAGCTAAGCTGCAAAAAAATGAATCTTTAAACAAGCAGCTCCATTTTTGCCTGTCATACACTTCAAATTCTAATTAGGAAGCAAATGGTCCCATATCATGCATTAGAGAAGAACTTAGATTTAAAGCTAAATAAAAAGAAATAATATGATTTAATTATTATCTTGCTGTTTCGAAATATGACATTTTCTTAATTTTACTAAAAGCAGATACAAATGCAGTTCTAATTCTAGTTACAGTCTAAGAACAATTTTGTATTTCTCAAAGAGATTTAGTCCTTATATATTATGAATTCTTTTTGACCAAACTCAAATGATCTCAACTGTTTAATAAAAAAGAGTGATTATGATGTGGTTCATGAGCTTTGGCTGATGAAACTGGTCCAAATTAACTTTGCTTCCTTTGCTGTTGGTTTTGACAGTTGAGACAAGCAAGTTTAGTGGTGCAACAACTCCAAACTCCAGAGACTGATCAGACCAGACTCTAGCGTGGAGATGTTCTTATTCCGGTTACATTGATCTTTCACTTGCTCATCACCAGTTGTGCTTCAAACAAACTATCTACAATAAAGAAGGCCTAACGCAACTTTTTAGATGTTCATACTAACAGACCATTGCCTCAAAGTGAGCATTTGATGATTGTATCAACCACAAATAGTACCAGCTTCACAAAGGTACACATAATGTTGGTATTTTTTTATTTCAAATCTTTCAGTCATGTATTTTTTATTTTTCTTTTGGCTCATATCAAAGAGATATGCCCACTATATATACGTACATGATACTATTAGAGTATCAAAAGCATAAGTTTTTTCTTGTATTTCTCTGCATTCCAGATTTTTTAAATAGCTATGTTTAATTTAATTTTCCAGATCTCTCTCTATTTCAATAACAATATACGTCAGTAGATCTATTTATTTTGCCTCCAAATCTCATAATGCAGGGTTATACTTTCATATATTAAAAATTAATAATAATCAAGTTAACCGGTTATAATTAAATAATATTTGCCAATGCACTTATTAACATTCCCTGACCTCTCTGCCTAAACAGGAGACCGTTTGTTTTATATACTTGTTTATCATACATGATGGGTTAAAACTTGAAACCTGGCAGGCTATGGAAATGATGAAGGTGACAACAGGATCTCCACAATTATTTGGATGCTTTTATACAGAAAAAAAAAAAGTCTAATTACCCTTTACAAGCAGACCTCAACATACAAGAAAGGGCAATAAATCAAGTTCTCAGGATTGTAATGTGTGTTTGAAAATTGAATTGGTTCTTAGGATTTCAGGGAGGGAAAGAAGGGTCTTCAAGAAGTAATATTGGGGATAATAGTGTTGGTGAGAAGGGACAATTGTCAGTTTCGAAAATGGATTTCATTGGACTTGAATTTGCGGATAAGAAACAGACGAGGGGATTGCCACCTGGATTGGTTCCAATTTCTGACTCTTTCTCAAGCAGTGATATGCCTGAGGTGGAGCTGATTGTTGGGGACACGATCAAGTTTGATGATGCAACAACAGCTCCCAAGCCTGAGCAAACTGAGGAAGATGAATCAGATCTTTACAAGCCAAAAGTTTCTACTTGCGGCGTCTTTCCTAGACCCAGCAATATTTCAAAAACAGTATGTAATATTTGATGCTGAGCTCTGCAATTTAGCTATTTCCTTAATTTGCCCACATTCAGTTCACTTGTTCAGGACTTGTTTATATTTCTCAAGTTTCCCCTCGTTTTTTCAGTACGGTGGAGGAAAAGTGATACGTCCTGGAGATGCGCTATAGACTGAAGAAGAAAAATCTGCTAAAGAAGAACGAACAAGACAATTACTTGCGGCCTACAAGAAGAAAATTGGGTTAAATATTGATCCAAAGCTAAAATCTGAGTGTGAGGAGGTAAGTATATCCAATGGCATCTAAAGTATTTAAAGTTTTAAACTCTTGCCTCCTTCTATTAAACGAGTTTCTTTCTCTAAGGTTAGTTTGGATATTGCTGAATCTCTTGGATCTCATAATAACTATCAATGACAAATGGATATAATCTTCTTGGTTGATTTATAAAAAGTAATATGTAGACTTCATTTGTTAAATAGTTTGAAGAAATTCCTGTGAATATGAACATTCGTAAACAGAATCAGAATCAAAAGGCTATCTTATGAGTTTTCACAGCCAAATTTTGCATTGCAACAAACTATATTACTGACTCAGTTTCTCCTTTTGTTCTGTTGATTTACTTTGCCACTTCTTGAGCTGCTTATTATGACTTTGGTGCATAGTTATGCCAAATAACATAATACTTACAGGCATTGAAGGAAGGTGACTCATTAATGGATGCAGGAAAGCTGAAAGAAGCATTGCCCTTCTATGAAAAAGTTATGGAGACATTAACTTTCAAGGTAACTGCTTTTACGTATACTACTTACTAGAACTGAAAGTGGTACAAGTTATCTTTTTGCTTATAAGTTAATTAATCTCCGTCTTGACTGTACTAAATATACTGAAAAAGAAAACGTTTTGTATTTACCATGTCTCTGCAGAGTGAGTTGCATGGATTAGCTGCGCTCTGCAGTGGTCAATTTGTCAAGACTCCCTCAACAGGTATATATAAACTTCCGATTGAATTTGAACAGGAAAAAAAAAATCCTATTGAATTTACTGGATCAGTGTTATTCGAACTGTGTTACATGTGTTTAATCCAACATAATATATTTCTTCATTTGAGAATGAAAAAAGGTTAAATTATGTCAATAACTAGTACTTATCTTTATACTTTTCCTCGTTAAATAGTACATAACTTGTCTCAATTTGTTTCATGTCCTTTTAACATTGAAAGACAAAATGCAATGACCAAACTCTTTTATTTAGGTACAAAATGTTTTAATGTGACAGAGGATATCCCTTCAATGCATGCTCATTATTCCATTGAAAGCGAACATAAACCGACCCTTTAACATCAGATGAGTTTAGTTGTAACACATTGATTTTAAGCCTCAGTGTGAGAGATGATGCCAATTCCAAGAATTTTCTGCCTGATGAGAGGGACAATATATGGCCAAAAAAAGCTCAAGATATTGAATGCTAAGAATTACAGAATCAGTAGTTGCTGTTTCTGTATACCAAATGTCTGCTAGTTATGATCATGATATCACATACCATCCATTGAAAAGAGTTGCCTGCTTTGTTGCCAGTGACTGTTTGTCATAACTAGGAATTTATTTTGAGACACAATGGCCTCCTAATTTGAAAGGCTAGGTTGATGCTCTTTACTGTTTTCTCTTGCCTTGTGGTTTTAGATATTCTAACTTAATTTGATTAATTGATAGGTCCAATGAAGCTCGACTTATGTATGAGAAACTTCAATTCCACCCAAGTCCTAAAGCGAGCAAGAAAGCAAGACACTTTGTGTTCAGTTTTCAGGTAATTACTTTGTTCTACATGAAACTGATCTATATTTGTGGGATCATATTGACAGAAGTATGACTCACACTTCTCCCTCTCTCTCTTTATTTTAGTAACAATATACGTGGGGACTTCTTAAAGTAATTATATCTGTTAATTTTGCCTCCAAATCTCATGATGCATGTTTGTACTTTCATATATTGAAAATTAATAATAATTAAGTGAACTGATTGTAATTAAATAATATTTGACAATGCACATGTCTACATACCTTTATTTGTCTGCCAAAGCCCATCACATAAACAGGAGACCATTTGTTTTATATACTTGTTGTCATGCGTGACGTGGTAAAACTTGAAACCTGGCAGGCTATGGAAATGATGAAGGTGACAACAGGATCTCCATTTTCAATGAACACAAGCTACCAGAATTATTTTGATGCTTTTGTAGAAAAAAAGTCTAACTACACTTTACAAGAAGACCTCGATGTGCAAGAAAGGGCAATAAATCAAGTCCTGCCCTACCTTCTCTTTCTCATTTCTCCTATATTCATGGTAATAATTGTTGCCTTGCAGAAGAGAATATGAACAGATTTTCTTTTTTTATATAAATATAGACTCCTTCTCTGTTGTATGTATATGTATGTGTGTGTGTTCGCACGCACACCATGTCTTGTTTCATAGTTGTGAGGTCCCAGAGAAAGGGAAATCGGTGTATTATTCATATGGATACACTTAATAAATACTGTTAACCCACATCTGTACAAATGCTACAGCTGATACTTGCAACTACTCAACTATATTCATAACTGCTTGTGTCATTTACTCTGTACAATAGTCCTAGCGCTGTTCTAGAAGTTGGGATGTTATATCTTCTACATTACTTGGAGTTTAAGAAATACTCCCTCCGGTCCTTAATATAAGACATATTTGGAGAGTTGATTTTGCCTATAAATGTAAGACATAGTTTTCATATTTGTCAATTTTTTTCTTAATTTATCCATATTGATACTCCCTCAACAATAATCAAGAAGGGAAGGGAATGTGGGAATTAAAGAAGATGAATAGGGTGTTTTAGAAAATACATGTTATATTAATTATTTTAACCAAATTCCTTAATTTAATCAAATTGGATAAATATATCTTATATAAAGGATTGGAGGGAGCAAGTTACAATAGTGCAGTGTGAATGTGAGATATGTGTAATTGACCTCTCTTAGTGGGATAGGAGTTGTTATTCCAAACTTGTGAACAACATGGCTAGCTTACTATAATTTTTTTGTTTGATGTTGATGATGACTGATGATTCATCTTATTGGCATATATAAGAATGGAAAATTATTGCTACCACGTCTGGTTCTTGAAAAATGATAGTATTATGAATGTGATTCATTTGGAACTTGCAAAAGCCTATTAGGTTCACACTTCAAATCCATAGAAAGTTTTGATACATACATACATACATACATACATACATACATACATACATACATACAGTAAAGCCTTCTATTTGGGCTGCCGTATTCAGGAGTAAGATCATCTACTCTAAAACTCTTGGGGCCAATAACAATAAGATGAAACATGGCTTCCATCTTTCTAAAGATGACACATGAGGTCTAAAGAGACACTATATTTCGAAGGTTCTCATCCTTTGGATGAGTTTGAAATTCGTATGCCCTTTTTAGGTACCATAAATTTGATCAACCAACTAATGACCGTATAATATTTATTCACAGCGACATTTTTTATGAGTGAAGAATGTTATAATTTATTTTTCAAGCCATAATAATTTATTTTTTTAGCAATAGAGATCAAAGAACAACCGTGTAACTTCTTTTTAAATATTAAAGTGTAATTTATGTAAAGACATGTCTAATTGAATCATGATGTTTCTATATACAAATTCATATATCAATGGAATGTAATACAATCTTATAAACAACAAAAGTTAGTTTAGTTAGAAAAGATGCGTCTTATATCTCATAAATATGTGACAAATCCCTCAATTCTAACGCCTATAAATCTTTTTTCACAAAAAACTAAACTCATATAAAAATACATATTTTTCTATTTTAAATATTTATAAGTGTTCTTTAAATTTGTAAAAAGAGGACACACACACACACACACACTAATGTCTCTTGCTATAAAAATGAATTACAATTGCATTATATTTTAACTACCGTGTCTTTATGTTTAACATTTATTTAATATAAGAAGCATAAAATATGTGTTTCATTAATATAAAATAAAACAAAAATTTTAAAACATATTTCAGTATAACTTGAGCTTAATTATTTTAGGGAAAATTATAATAAAGGAGTTAGCATAAATAATACTCCCTCCGGTCCTAATTATAGGACATATTTACCTAACTTTGGAGAAATTAAAGATAGTGATTAAATTAGTTAATCAAATTTATTTTCCTAAAATACCCTTATTTAAAATTTAAAATGATATATCCAATTACGTTGATTATCTATTTTTTCTTGTACCTCTCTTGTCTCAAACACGACTTCTCCAAGCTCTCACCTAATCCGGCGTCGTCAATCACCCTCAACAATTTCCGATATACTCTTATTAAATTATTATTGAGAAAGTATCAATAGGGGGTATTTTGGGAAGAAATTGACAAAAATTAGAAATTTGTCCTATAATTAGGACCAAGATCAACTCTCAAATGTTGTCGTCCTATAATTAGGACCAGAGGAAGTATTTATTAAGAAGGACCATAAAAATAGTAATTATTTTGAAGGATCAAAAATTAAAATATTAAAATGAAAGACTAAATTATCCTTGTGTTATCTCTAGATCCTCTTCTTAGTCTTTGCCATTTCAGTGGTAAGAGTCTTTGCCATTTCAGTGGTAAGGTTTTTCAAGTGCGGGGTTCTCGCTCATATGGAGCAACTATCAAAGAGAATCAATTATTAAAGCATTATTCAAGAGTGATCTAAATGCTATTCAAGTATTTCCTTTAAACACACAATGCAGAACCAGAGAGGCACATAATGCTTATTGCTTTTTTCATATTAGGCGGAAACAATATATTCACTGTGGGATACAATAACAAACGTAAACATATATGCCTATTGAAGATTAGATAAGAAATGAAAAAAATTAAGATGAACAAATACGAGAATGTTAATGGGAAGAACTGGGAGATGAATAATTGGGAGTCACAAACTTTGATGCAAGTCATCAACAAAAACGAAAATGTTAATGCAGATTTCCTTACAAAAAAGTCCTCTCTTTGTGATACAGTTTTACAGATTATTCTAGTGAAACCACTAGTCTGTCGAAAACGAAGTCGTCTTGTTTTGAGAAAATGAGGTAATTTGAATTGATATCTATTTGTTATTAATCATCAATCATTCCAAATACTCAGTTAAAAAAATCACTCTAGATTCGGTTAGAGAGAAGATAGGAAATTTGGTTAAGGGCAATTTAGACTTTTTATTTTAATTTTTCAATTTTTGGTCCTTCAAAATAATTACTATTTTAATGTTCCTTTTGAATAAATATTATTTATCATAGGTCCTTTATTATAATTTTCCCATTATTTTACATAGATGTTTATAACAAAAATGTAGGGTTAATATAATATTTAATTCTTATCAATTAACCTCATTTTAGTTTTCGACTCTATAATTTTAAATTATAAATTTTGATACATGTCTTAAATATTAGTCCTTATATTGTTATAGAAAATCTAAACTATTTTCATATTTCATCTTGAACCAAAACTAATGGCTTAAAATTATAAGAAACAACATTAAAATAAGATTAAAGTATAACCACGACCGGAATGTTACTCAGTCATTTTCAAACATAAAAGCTGAAACTCATTAAATAAAGAGAGAATTTCAGTTAGCCCTAAGGATATGACATAATTTCAGTTTAACTCCAAAAACTTTCTGAAACTTCACTGTACCTCTAGATCAAAATGAAATTAAGTTTTGGGGTGAAAAAACAATGATGCCCTTACTTTATTTATCTTGTAAATGCCATATTTATCTTGTGACTTTTCATATTTGTCTTGAAAATGGTCAAAATGTTTTTAATTCTGTATGTTCTTTTGAATTCCTTTATTTCTTTTGTAAATGTCTTTATTTATCTTGTAAATGCACATATTTGTTTTGTGAATTTTCATATTTATCTTATACATGACCAAAATATTTTTAATTCCCTAGATTCTTTCGAATTCTTTTATTTATCTTGTAAATGTTTTTATTTGTTTTATAAATATTCTTATTTATTTTATAAATACTCTTTCAAAAATAAAAATAAAAATAAAAAAAAGGCATCATTATCTTTTCATTCAAAAAACTTAATTTCATTTTTGGCGTTGGTTCCGGTGGATTTCAGAAAGTTCTGGTTTGGTTTGAAATTATGGCACAGCTGATTGAAACCTTCCCTTAAATAGATGTGGTCGTTAGACGTTAAATCTTGGAACCAACTAAAAGTCTACATTTTTTTGTTTGTTTTTGGACTGAACTAAAAGTCTTCATTGTGTTCGATATTTTCTGGCGTGGCTGACCGCGTGAGAGATAAAAGCTGAACGCATTTTCTAAGCCACACACGTCAAATTAACCCACGCACACTTCTGGCAATAACCTTTCCCATCTCTGCATTTTCATCTCGTTCTGGTTGGTTTTGCAGTTCCAAGTTGATTCCATCTTTACAGGCGCATAAGCACAACGACTTCGTTTATGGCGGGAGCTTTGGTTGGTGGTGCTTTTCTTTCTGCTTTTCTTCAGGTCGCTTTTGATAGGCTGGCTTCTCGACATGTTCTCGACTTCTTCAAAAAACAAAAAATGAATCACTCATTGCTCAATAAATTGAAGATCGTGCTGTTATCCATCGATGCTGTGGTTGAAGATGCAGAGCAAAAGCTGGTCACTAATCTAAAGGTGAAGGACTGGATTGATATGGTCAAAGATGTCGTATTCGATGCTGAAGATATCTTGGATGAGATTGATTATGAAATGTCCAAGCGCAAGCTGGAAACTGAGCAACAGAGACGAACTAGTGCTATTGCCAAGGTACGAAACTTCTTTAGTCCCTCTGTTAGTTCATTTGAGAAGGAAATTGAAAACAGAATGCAAACAGTCCTTGAAAATCTAGAATATCTTGCATCTCAAAAGGATATATTAAGATTGAATGAACGTGATGGTGGTTCTGGGATGAGGAGCGCGATACCAAATAGATTGCCAACTACATCTTTAGTTGATGAAGATGGAACATATGGTAGAGATGACGACAAAAACTCCATCATTGAATGGCTGCTGTCAGAAAAGTATAACGGCCAACTATCTGTGATTTCTATTGTGGGTATGGGCGGTCTGGGTAAAACTACTCTTGCCCAACTTGTTTATAACGATACAAGGGTGATGGATGAGTTCAACCTTAAAGTATGGGTGTGTGTCTCTGATGAGTTTGATGTCTTGAGGGTAACAAGAACGATTTATGAGGCAATCACTGGTTCTAAGGATGATACCAATGATTTAAATATGCTTCAAATTAAATTGAAACAACAACTAACTCAAAAGAGATTTCTCCTTGTTTTAGACGACGTATGGAATGAAAATTATATGCTCTGGGAGGCCTTGCAATCACCATTCAATCATGGGGCTTTAGGAAGCAAAATTCTTCTAACTACTCGTAGTGGAAAAGTTGCTTCAACCGTGCGTTCTACTAGAATACTTCCTTTGAAGCCCTTATTAGAAGGAGATAGTTGGTCTTTATTTAGCAGATATGCATTCCATGATGAAAATGTTCTTTGTTCAAACTCTGACCTTGAAGAAATTGGTAGAAAAATCAGTAAAAAATGCAAAGGGTTGCCTTTAGCTTTGAAAGCCATCGGGAGTCTCTTATACACAGACGTATCTCATGAGCAATGGAATGACATTTTGAAAAGTGGGATATGGGAGGAAAAAAGTGACAGCGAGATTCTCCCTGCTTTGAGATTGAGTTATTGCTACCTCCCCTCTCATCTCAAAAGATGCTTTGCTTATTCTTCAATATTTCCCAAAGATTATTATTTTGACAAGGAGCATTTAATTCAGTTGTGGATGGCAGAAAATTTTCTGACATGTGCTCATCAAAGCAAAGATGCGAGGGAAGTGGGAGAACAATTCTTTCATGAGCTATTGTTGAGGTCACTTTTCCAACGATCAACCGCAGATGAAACATGTTTTGTCATGCATGATCTTATTAATGATATGGCAAAAGTTGAATATGGAAAGTTTTGTCATAGGTTTGAGGTAGATGATGTGAATAATTTGACAAAAATGACCCGCCATATTTCTTTTTTAAGAAGTAAAGTTCTGACATCTACACGATTTAAGGTTATATATCAGGCTGATAAAATGCGCACATTTTTACCTCTATCTATGCAAGGTTTTAGAAATACAAGATATACCTCTATTCACTTTATATCTAGCAATATTGTTTACAATTTGCCATCCAAGTTTACTTGCATGCGAGTTTTATCTTTGTGTGATCATTTCATCCTGCATTTGCCTGAATCAATAGGAGATCTCAAACATCTACGTTATTTGGACTTATCGGGAACTAAAATAAGGAAATTGCCTGATTCAATATGTCAACTTCATCTTTTGCAAACACTAAAGATGTGGCGCTGTCGTCTTTTGGAAAAATTGCCAATGAATTTCCATAAACTCATGAATCTTCGTCACCTCGATTTTCGTGAAACTCAGGTGAGAGAGATGCCAAAGGGATTTGACAAATTGAAAAAACTTCAAGTGCTGTCATCATTTATTATAGACAAATCTGGAGAGACGAACATCAAACTTTTAGAAGGACTAAATCTTCATGGATCAATTTCCATCTCGGAATTGCAGAATGTAGTTTCTCCCTCAGCTTCTTTAGCAGTCAATTTGAGAGTCAAGATAAATCTTAAGGAGTTAACATTAGAATGGTGCATAGATAATGAAAAATCACAACATGACAAGGATGTGCTGGAGAGTTTCCGGCCTCATCAAAATTTGAAAAAGCTATCAGTTGGCAACTATGGTGGTATGGAGTTTCCAAATTGGCTTGTAGATAATTCATTGTCCAATTTAGTGTCCCTAGAGCTAAGGAATTGCAAATACTGTATATCCTTGCCATCACTTGGCCTCTTTCCATCTCTCAAGTCGTTATCAATTTCAGGGTTTCATAGTATAGTAGCTATTGGTCCTGAATTTTTTGGAGATAGCTTTAATGCTTCATCCCTGGAAATCTTGAGGTTTGGAGATATGAAGGGATGGGAGGAATGGAACTATGAAAATATGACACTCACTTTCCCTCATCTTCAAGAGCTGAGCATAGAAAATTGTCCCAAATTGAAAGGGCAACTTCCTCAAGAACTTCCTTCTCTAAGGGTCTTAGTAATTTCCAGTTCTGAGAATCTCTTGTCTTCAATTCCATGGGCTCCATCTCTTAATAAATTGGTTCTACGAGATTGCAGAAATGAGCAGTTGGAAAGTCTTCCATCAACTCTAAGAGTCCTTGACATTTCTGGACACTTTGAAGAATTGTTATCAGTTGACAAAATTGAGAATATCATTGCCAATTCTAGCCTTGAAGAGTTGAAGTTTTCTGATTGTCCACACCTAGAATTCCCATTATGCTACTGTCATAACGTCATTCTTGAAGTGGAGATAAGGGGAAGCTGTGACTCTCTGAAGTATTTTCCATTAGATTTATTCCCAAAGCTTCAATCATTGAAGTTGACTGAATGTAATAATCTTGAAATGATATCTATTTCTGTGGGGCACCATGATTCTCTTACAAGCTTGTACATACAGAAGTGTCCTAAATTTATATATTTTCCTGAAGGAGGGTTTTTGGCCCCTGAACTAGTAGTGTGTTGCATTGAAGACTTGAAGAATTTGAAATCACTACCGGAGAAGATGCGCATTCTCTTTCCCTCCCTCGCATATCTGGTGATAAAATGCTGCCCACAAGTGGAATCATTTCCAGAGGGAGGTTTCCCGTTAGGTCTTCTATATCTTGATGTCTTGGAATGCCCGAAACTCATAGCCTCTCGAATGGGATGGAATCTGAGTAGCCTTACTTCACTACAATACTTAGGGATTGGAGATGCAGATGAAAAGTCTCTTCCTGATATTGGACTACTTCCACCTACTCTCATTTGCCTTGTGGTCCATAACTGCCCAAATCTTACATCATTGGAAGGCAAAGGTCTTTGCCACTTATGCTCTTTGGAAATCTTGATATTTCGTGGCTGTCCTAAACTCCAAAACTTTCCAAAGGAAGGTTTGCCCAGTTCCCTTAGTCAACTACAGATTATGGGTTGCCCCTTGCTTAAAAAGCGGCTCCAAAAACAAAAGGGAAAATATTGGTCAAAGATTTCTCACATCCCCTTTGTTAGCTTTGAAGATCATCTAGTATCTTTAAGTGATCTTTTCACTCATGAGGGCATTAGTTTACGTACTTTCCATTCATCCATTAGGTACATGTTTACTCCCTTCTTAAATTTCAAATCATGAAACTAAAAGCTTTACTTTGTTTGTTGCTGAGTGCTGCACATCCTAGTGTTGCCCAGCAATCCACAACCCCACTAGGGGGTGTTTGCTACACAGCACTGTGTTGCACAATGCTTATGCAGTGGACAAGCATTACCCAAAAAGTAGATGTGGGTTCATGCATTGGATGGTATGAATGTGCCAAAATATGACATTTTTTAATTTTACCAAAACTGCAATTCTAATTCTCGTTTCAATCTAAGAACAATATAGTATTTGTAAATGGGATTTAAGTCCTTACATATTATGAAATCTTTTTAGCCAAACTCAATTGAACCCAACTATTTAATAAAAAAGAGTGATTATGATGTGGTTCATGAGCTTTGGCTGATGAAATTTGCCCAAATTATGATGTGGTTTCCATTGCTCTTGAATTTGACAGTTGGGACAAGTGAGTTTAGTGGTGCAACAACTCCAAACTCCAGAGCCTGATCAGACTAAACTCTAGTGTGTGTACAGCTTGCTCTTATTCAGGTTACATTGATCTTTTACTTGCTCGTTACCAATTGTACTCCAAACATACTATCCATCATATTAACAGACCATTGTCTGAAAGTGAGCATTTGATAATTCTATCAACCGCAAATTGTACCAGCTCCACAAAGGTACACATAATGTCAGTATTTTTTGTCCTTTTTTTGGAAATATTCTAGTCATGTTTTTTATGTTGTTTTTTGTTATTCTTTTGGCTCATATCAATGTGATATGTCCAATATATACACATGATACTATTAGAGTGTCAAAGCATAAGATTTTTCTTGCTTGTCTCTTCATCCTAGATCTTTCAAATAACTATGTTTATTTCAATATTCACGGGAAATATTTGTATAACAGCTATATGAGTTCATAATTTATTTTTACATTGAAGATTATAGTATATATCAGGAATCCATGAAATGAACTTACTGCATTTTAATTCCTTTCATTTTGACATCCCAATGAAAAAGTCTTAAGGGCATTATGGAAACAGAGAATGATCTGCTTATCTTTTCTTTGACAGGCTCTTACATTGTGTACCCACTGACCACAAGAGATTCTTCTCCTCATATTGTCCAATTGCTAAGGAATTGCCCCTCTTTGCCCCTTCTGCCCTTAACATCAAGAGAGAGATTGCACATCACTTGCTTAAAGATATATCATGATAGAGCAAGATAGCCTAGAAGATGGTGTGCTTTCAATGCTTCTTCACATTCCGAATTATTTTTAGTCTTTCAGTGTATGTTCTTTTAAAAGTTGAGTTTTTGAGTTGATATTTCATTAGGATGTTAAGGCCTTAGTGGCATCCTGCTGTAGACAGTTTACTGGTGTCTTGGTTGCGGATTGTAAAAACTTAATTGCCTCCTTCATTAAATTGTGGTTACTTACCCTGCATACAAATTCTCTTGTTTTATACTTGAGAAGTGCATATAAGAACTGAAATTTGTGTCCAGATTTTAAAGTGTGTGATTTTCTTACCTCATCTCCTTTTTATCTTCAAACAGTTTTCTTGTTTAAATTGTTTGTCAGAAGAACTTTATTCTAACAATGATATTTTACTGATTTCCACTTCGCTAAGAAATTCTGTTACAAATGAGACGTTCACAGCATTCCACTAAGTATATAGACTTGCGATTCTAGCAGAATTCTTTAAAAACATATACTTCATCCGGTCCTAATTATAAGACAAAGTTGATTTTTTTGAAGAAATTAAGGAAGCCAATTAAATTACTTTAGAGTATTTATATTTTTATTTTTTTCTCTAAACTAATTAATTTGACTAATAAACTAATATATAATCTAAGGATACTAAAAATATAAACACTCTAAAGTAATTTAATTGACTTCCTTAATTTCTCCAAAAAAATCAACTTTACCTTATAATTAGGACCGGAGGGAGTAGATAGTATTAATAAATGAAGAAATTCGTTCAAAGTAGAGTAATTAGTTGTTTAAAATGATTTAGCAACTCCTCTCTTGAAATAGATTGCTGCTGTGCAAAGAGACAGGTAAGCCCCATATTTGTGGGATCATATTGGAAGAAGTAGAACTCACTCTTCGCCCTCTATTTCAGTAACAATATACGTCAGGACTAATTAAAGTAATTAGATCTATTTATTTTTCCTCCAAATCTCATAATGCATAGTTATACTTTCATATATTATTTTGATGCTTTTATAGGGGAGAAAAAAGTCTAACTACCTTCTACAAGAAGACCTCCACATACAAGAAAGGGAAATAAATCAAGTTCTGCCCTACCTTCTCTTTCTTATTTCTCCTATCTTCATGGTAATAATTGTTGCCTTGCAGAAGAGAATATAAACACTTTTTTTTTTTTTTTTTTGTGTGTATAAATATAGACTCCTTTTCTGCGGTATATATATGTTCACACGCACAACATGTCTTGTTTCATAGTTTTGAGGTTCCAGAGAAAGGGAAATCGGTGTATTATTTACATGGATCACTGCCATATATCTACACTTAATAAATACTGTCAATCCACATATGTACAAATGCTACCGCTGATAGTTGCAACTACTTTTAACGATACATAACTACTTCTGTCGTATACTCTACAATAGTTTTGGTGCTGTTCTGGAAGTTGAGAAGTTAGATCTTCTATATTACTTGGAGTTTAAGAAATAAGTCACAGTGATGTAGTGTGAATGTGTGATTTATGTAATCAACCTCACTTTCAACAAGGCTTGTTGCTGCTTCTCACAACTTGTGAACAATGTAGCTTATTATAAATATTTTTGTTTGATGATCGATGATTCGTCTTATTAGCAATGAGAAGAATGGAGAATTGCTATTACGCCATCTGATTCTTGAAAAATGATAGTGTTCTGAATATGATTTATTTGGAACTTGCAAAAGCCTGTTAGGTTCACACTTTAAATCCATAGAAGGTTTTGTTACACAAATATTGAAAGATCAAAGTTTGACACAAGGCAAATGTAAAAAGCCTGATATTTGGGCTACCGTATTCAAGGGTAAGACCATCTCCTCTAAAACTCTTGAGGCCAATAACACGAAGAAACATGTCTTGCATCTTCATAAAGATGATATGACGTTTAAAGAAATAAACACTATATTTTAGTTGTCCTCATCCCTTGGATGAATTTGAAATTTGTATGCCATTTTGAGGTGTTGTGAATTAGATTAACCAACTAATCACTATATAGGATTTATTTAATGTGACATTATTCATTAGTTAAGAATATTATTACTAACTTTTCAAGCAAGAGAGAGATCAGAGAACAGTTGCTAACTTGTTTATTATTAATATTTATGTATACATTATGAAAAAAGGCATCTAATTAAATCATAATATTTCTATATACAAATTCATATATAAAAGTAATGTAATACTTCCCTTGATCCTTTTTATAAGGAACAATCATAAAAAGGACAGAAGGGAGTCTATTGTTACAAGTAATAAAAGTTGGTCTAGTTGGTAAGAATGTGTTTTATATCCTATAAGGATATGACGAATTGCTGAGATTCAACTCGCCTAAATTTTTTTTTCCCACAAAAAAACTACATTCATATAATAATGCGTTTTTTTTTATATTTTAAATATTTATAATTCTTCTTTAAATTTGTAAAAAATGATATGTGTGTGCACACTAATATCTCTTGCTATAAAAATGAACTACAATTTCATTATTTCTTAACCACAATGTCTTTATATTTATCTTATAAAAATGTATTTATATTTAAAATTTATTTTATATCACTAGCATGAAATATGCATTTTTAAATAACTAGCATAAAATATGCATTTCATCATTATTACTTAAAAGAATTTAAAAACATATTTCAGTAAAATACTAAAATTTGAGCTTGACTTTTTTACATAGATGTTTATAGTAAAAATATACAAGTGCAGGGGATAATGCACGGTCGTTCCGACCTTGAGAACAACAATAATTAATTGTTACACAATGTCTTTCTTCTGTCAATACAATTGGAATTAGACTATGTCGGGAGGGGAGGAAATTATTCCTGCCACTCAAAAATTAACAATTGACCCACAATCTAAAACACTTTTTTTTTTTTTTTTTTTCAATCAACCTAAAACACTTACGCGTCAAAGGAATAAAATAATGCATTGAATAAATTTGGTAGCTAGATGGCTAGATGTTAGAACATGGAACCTAATAAAAGTCTTCATTGTGATCGATATTTTTAATTTTGTGGAGTGCTTGACGGCTTAGGGATAAAAGCTGAGCGCATTTTGTAGCCACACTCGCCAAAGCCCCTGGTCCCAACAGACACTCCTTGCAAAAATCTTTCCCCACTCCTGCATTTTCTTTTCGTTCTGGTTAGTTTTGCATTTCCAACTTCGGTACGCACAAGCACAGCGACTTTATGCATGGCGGGTGCTTTGGTCGGTGGGGCTTTTCTTTCTGCTTTTCTTCAGGTGGCTTTCGATAGGCTGGCTTCTCGCCATGTTCTCGATTTCTTCAAAAAACCAAAATTGAACCAAACGTTGCTCAATAAGTTGAAGATCGTGCTGTTATCCATCGATGCTGTGGTTGACGATGCAGAACAAAAGCAGATCACTAATCCCAAGGTGAAAGACTGGATTGACATGGTCAAAGATGCAGTGTTTGATGCCGAGGATGCCTTGGATGAGATTGATTATGAAATGTTCAAACGCAAGCTGGAAGCTGAACAAAAGAGTCAAACCAGTGCTATTGGCAAGGTACGAAACTTCTTTAGTGCTCCTGTTAATTCATTTGAGAAGGAAATCGAATCCAAAATGAGAAGTATACTTGAAAATCTAGAATATCTTGCATCTCAAAGGGATATATTAAGATTGAATGAACGTGATCGTGGTGCTGGATTGAGGAGTGCTATACCAGATAGATTGCCAACTACCTCTTTAGTGGATGAAGATGGAACATATGGCAGAGATGATGACAAAAAAACCATCATTGAATGGCTGCTATCAGAAAAGCATAACAGCCAACTATCTGTGATTTCTATTGTAGGTATGGGCGGTTTGGGTAAAACTACTCTTGCCCAACTTGTTTATAATGATATAAGGGTGATGGATGGGTTCAACCTCAAAGTATGGGTGTGTGTCTCTGATGAGTTTGATGTCTTGAGGGTAACAAGAACGATTTATGAGGCAATCACTGGTTCTAAGGATGATACCAATGATTTAAATATGCTTCAAATTAAATTGAAACAACAACTAACTCAAAAGAGATTTCTCCTTGTTTTAGACGACGTATGGAATGAAAATTATATGCTATGGGAGGCCTTGCAATCACCATTCAATCATGGGGCTTTAGGAAGCAAAATTCTTCTAACCACTCGCAGTGGAAAAGTGGCTTCAACCATGCGTTCTACTAAAATACTTCCTTTAAAGCCCTTATCAGAAGGAGATAGTTGGTCGTTATTTAGCAGATATGCATTACATGATGAAAATGTTCTTTGTTCAAACTCTGACCTTGAAGCAATTGGTAGAAAAATCAGTAAAAAATGCAAAGGGTTGCCCTTAGCTTTGAAAGCCATCGGGAGTCTCTTATACACAGAAGTATCTCATGAGCAATGGAATGGCATTCTGGAAAGTGAGATGTGGGAGGAAAAAAGTGACAGCGAGATTCTTCCTGCTTTGAGATTGAGTTATTGCTACCTCCCCTCTGATCTCAAAAGATGCTTTGCTTATTCTTCAATATTTCCCAAAGATTATGATTTTGATAAGGAGCATTTAATTCAGTTGTGGATGGCAGAAAATTTTTTGACATGTGCTCATCAAAGCAAAGATGCGAGAGAATTAGGAGAACAGTTCTTTCATGAGCTATTGTTGAGGTCACTTTTTCAACAATCAACAGTAGATGAAACATGTTTTGTCATGCATGATCTTATTAATGATATGGCAAAAGTTGAATATGGAAAGTTTTGCCATAGGTTGGAGGTAGATGATGTACATAATTTGACCAAAATTACCCGCCATATTTCATTTTTGAGAAATAATGTTGATACATTTAAACGATTTGAGGTCATGAATCGAGCTAATAAACTGCGCACATTCTTGCCTCTATCTTTTCCAGGTCATAGAAGTACAAGCAATACATCTTTTCTTCGCTTTATATCCAGCAAGATCATTCAGAATTTGCCATCCAAGTTTAGCTGTATGCGAGTTTTATCTTTATGTGATCATCTCATCTTGGAGTTGCCTGAATCAATAGGAAGTTTCAAACATCTACGTTATTTGGACTTATCAGGAACTAAAATAAGGGAATTGCCTGATTCAGTATGTCAACTTCATCTTTTGCAAACACTAAAGTTGTGGCGTTGTCATCTTTTGGAAGAGTTGCCAATGTATTTCTACAAACTCATAAATCTACGTCACCTTGATTTTCGGGAAACTCAGGTAAGAGAGATGCCACAACAAATGGATAAATTGAAAAATCTTCAAGTGTTGTCATCATTTATTATAGACAAATCTAGAGAGACCAACATCCAACATTTAGAAGGACTTAACCTTCATGGATCAATTTCAATCTCAGAATTGCAGAATGTAGTTTCTCCCTCTGTTGCTTTAGTAGTCAATTTGAGGAGCAAGGTACATCTTAAGGAGTTAGCATTAGAATGGTGCGTAGACAATGAGAAATCACAACACGACAAGGGTGTGCTAGAGAACTTTCAACCTCATCAAAATTTAAAAAAGCTATCAATTGGCAACTATGGAGGTACCGAGTTTCCAAATTGGCTTGCAGATCATTCATTGTCCAATTTAGTGTCCCTAGAGCTAAGGAATTGCAAATACTGTATATCCTTGCCATCACTTGGCCTCTTTCCATCTCTCAAGTCACTGTCAATTATAGGGTTTCATAGTATCGTAGCTATTGGTCCAGAATTTTTTGGAAATAGCTCTAATGCTACATCCCTAGAAATCTTGAGGTTAGGAGATATGAATGGCTGGGAGGAATGGAAATGTGAAAATATGACACTTACTTTCCCTCATCTTCGAGAGTTGAGTATAGAGAATTGTCCCAAATTGAAATGGCAACTACCTCAACAACTTCCTTCTCTAAGAATACTAGTAATTTGCAATTGTGGGAAGCTTTTGTCTTCAATTCCATGGGCTCCATCTCTAGATAAATTGGTTCTTAGAGACTGCGGAAATGAGCAGTTGGAAAGTCTTCCATCAACTCTAAGAGTCCTTGACATTTCTGGATGCTTTGAAGAGTTATTTTCAGTTGACAAAATTGAGAATATGATTGCCAATTGTAGCCTTGAAGAGTTGAAGTTTTCCGATTGCCCTTCCCTAGAATTCCCGTTGTGCTATGGTCATAACTTCATTCTTGAAATGGAGATAAGAGGAAGCTGTGACTCTCTAAAGTATTTTCCACTAGATTTATTCCCAAAGCTTCAATTATTGAAGTTGATTGACTGTAATAATCTTGAAATGATAACCATTTCTGTGGGGCACCATTATTCTCTTACAAGCTTGTTCATCCAGAAGTGTCCTAAATTTGTATATTTTCCTGAAGGAGGGTTTTTGGCTCCTGAACTAGTATTGTATTGCATTGAAGACTTGAAGAATTTGAAATCGCTACCGGAGAAGATGCGCATTTTCTTTCCCTCCCTCACATATCTGGTAATAAAATGCTGCCCACAAGTGGAATCATTTCCAGAGGGAGGTTTCCCATCAGGTCTTATATATCTTGATGTCTTGGAATGCCCGAAACTTGTAGCCTCTCGAATGGGATGGAATCTGAGTAGCCTTACTTCACTACAATACTTAGGGATTGGAGATGCAGATGACAAGTCTCTTCCTGATATTGGACTACTTCCACCTACTCTCATTTGCCTTGTGGTCCATAACTGCCCAAATCTTACATCATTGGAACACAAAGGTCTTTGCCACTTATCCTCTTTGGAATGCTTGATATTTTGTGGCTGTCCTAAGCTCCAATACTTTCCAAAGAAGGGGTTGCCTAGTTCCCTTTGTCAACTACGGATTAGGGGCTGTCCCTTGCTCAAAAAGCGGATCCAAAAACAAAAAGGAAAATATTGGGCAAAGATTTCTGACATCCCTTTTGTTAGCTTTGAAGATCATGTAGTATCTTTAAGTGAGATTCTCACTTTTGAGAACACCAGTTTCCGTACTTTCCATTCATCCATCAGGTATATATTTTACTCCTTCATTAAATTTCAAATCATGAATATATTTTTTTATTCTTTTGGCTATTTGTTTTAGATTGAAAGATTTGCTTGATTATTTGAATTTCAAATCATGAAAACTTAAAGCTTTACTTGTTTGTTGCTCAGTGCTGCACATCATAGTGTTGCCCAGCAATCCACAACCCCACCTCTCTGTGTGGGGTGTTTCCTACGCAGCACTGTGTTGCACAATGCTTATGCAGTGGACAAGCATTACCCAAAAAGTAGATGTAGGTTCATGCATTGGACAAAATACATTTTTTAATTACTAAGAGCAGATGAAAACAAATGCATTTCTAATTCTAGTTTCAATCTAAGAACATTTTAGTATTTGTAAAAGGGATTCAAGTCCTTACATATTATGAATTCTTTTTAACCAAACTCAATTTAACTCAACTGTTTAATAAAAAAGAGTGATTATGATGTGGTTCATGAGCTTTGGCTGATGAAATTTGCCCAAATTAACTTGGGTTCCATTCCTGTTGAATTTGACAGTTGGGACAAGTGAGTTTAGTGGTGCAACAACTCCAAACTCCAGAGCCTGATCAGACTAAACTCTATAGTGTGTAGAGCATGTTCTTATTCAGGTTACGTTGATCTTTTACTTGCTGATTACCAATTGTACTTCAAACATACTATCTATCATAAAGAAGGCCTAACACAGCTTTTTAGGTGTTCATATTAACAGACCATTGTCTAAAAGTGAGCATTTGATGATTCTATCAACCACAAATTGTACCAGCCCCACATAGGTACACATAATGGCAGTATTTTTTCCTTTTTTTTTTAAAATCTTTTAGTCATGTATTTTATATGGTTTTTTATTATTCTTTTGGCTCATATCAAAGCGATATGTCCAATATACATACATGATACTATTAGAGTGTCAAAGCATAAGATTTTTCTTGCTTGTCTCGACATCCTAGATCTTTCAAATAACTATGTTTACTTAAATATTTAATGTTCTCGGGAAATATTTGTCTAACAGCTATATATTAGTGCATAATTTATTTTTACATTGAAGTTATAATATATATCATGAATCCATGAAATGAACTTACTGCATTTTAATTCCTTGCATTTTGAAATCTCAATGAAAAAGTCTTAAAGGGCATTATGCAAACAGAAACTGATTTGCTTTTCTTTTCTTTGACAGGCTCTTATATTGTGTACACGCTGAACATTAGAGACTCTTCTCACAATGTCCAATTGCTGAGGAAGGTCCCCACTTTTCCCCTTTTACACTTCACATCAGGAGCAAGATATTGAGTAAGAAAACCTATCTTCTGCACATTCTGAGTTTTTATTAGTCTTGCAGTATATGTTCTTATAAAAGTTGACATTTTGAGTAGATATTGTAAGCAATAATTTTTATTAGTCTTTCCTGAGTAAAAATATAGCTGTTTGGGGTTGCATTAGGATGCTAAGGCCTTAGAGGCATCGCTGCTGTAGATAGTTTACTGGTGTCATGGTTTCTTACCATGGATACAAATTCTCTTGTTTTATACTTGAGAAGTGAATATAAGAGTTAAAGTTTGTGTCCAGATTTTTAATTGTTGTGTGATTTTCTTACCTCGTCTCCTCTTTATCTTCAAGCAGTTATCTTGTTTAAATTGTTTGTCTGAAGAAGTTTATTCTAACAGTGATATTTTACTGATTTCCACTTCGATAAGAAGTTCTGTTACAAATGAGATATTCACAGCATTCCCTAAGTTTATAGCAGAATTCTTTAAGACATAGTTAGTATTAATAAGTGAAGTGATTCATTCAAAGTAGAGTAATTAGTTGTTAAAAACGATTTAGCAACTCCTCTTGAAATATTTTGCTGCTGTGGAGAGAGAGAAGTGAGCCCCTTATTTATGGGAACATGTTGACAGAAGTGGGACTCACTCTTCTCCCTCTCTTTTTATTTCAGTAACAATATACGTTAGGACTTCTTAAAGTAATAGATCTATTTATTTTGTCTCCAAATATCAGAACGCATAGTTATACTTCCATATATCGAAAATTAATAAAAATTAAGCTAAGCTTGTTATAATTAGATAATCTTTGACAACACACATATTAGCATGCCCTGACCTCTCTGCCTAAACAGGAGACCATTTGTTTTATATACTTGTTTATCATACATGATGGGTTAAAACTTGAAACCTGGCAGGCTATGGAAATGATGAAGGTGACAACAGGATCTCTATTGTCATTGAACACAAGCTACCAGAATTGTTTTGATGCTTCAGCAGGAAAAAAAGAGTCTAACTAACCTTTACAAGAAGACCTCAACGTGCAAGAAAGGGCAATAAATCAAGTACTGCTCTTCCTTCTCTTTCTTATTTCTCCCATCTTCATGGTAATTGCCTTGCAGAAGAGAATATAAACAGATTTTTTTTTTTTTTTGTATATAAATACAAACTCCTTTTCTGCTGTATATATGTATATATGTTCACAGGCACACCATCCTTGTTTCATAGTTGTGAGCTTCCAGAGGAAGGGAAATCGGTGTATTATTCATATGTATCACTGTCATATAAATACACATCATAAATACTGTTAACCCACGTCTGTACAAACGCTAGAGCTGATACTTGCAACTCTTTATATCTATACATAACTAGTTATGTCATCTACTCTCTACAATAGTTTTGGTGCTGTTGTGGAAGTGGAGAAGTCAGATCTTCTAAGTTATATGGAGTTTAAGAAATAAGTCAAATTGATACAGTGTGAATGTGTAATTTAAATAGTTGACTTCATTTAGTTGGGTAAGATTTGTTGTTGCTCGCTATTTGACTTACTACAATTTATTTTTTATTTTTTGGATATTGATGATGAATGATGATTCATCTTATGAGCGAAGAGAAGAATGGAAAATTCCTGCTACCTCATTAGGTTCTTGAAAAATGAAAGTTATAAATATGATTCATTTGGAACTTGCAAAAGCCAAGTCCCTCAAACTCAAAAGACGGGCACAACAATTGATAGAGAAAGACACATATCATTACCCCTTCTTCATAGCTTCATTGAAAAGAAAAAGAGCACATGACAGTAACGAGAACACAAAAACTAGCAATGCCTTGATGAAGGCAAAAAATTATAATGCTCCACTGCAACTTGATTAACCCAAAAAGGGCATCCCAAATAATACCCAAATAATAGGTAATGCTTACATATGGTTTTGGGCAATGAATTTCCTGAAGACGATTTTTTGAAAATGTGTAGTAGAGAATATGATGTTGGGGATTCTGAGCAGGATTGATGGGAAAATAATCATATTTGCGGAATAGCCGTGAAGATAGAGCATTTATGCTAAAATCTCGGCATTGTGTAGATTTTGAGAGACATTTTTTGGGAATGATGCCATTTAATCCTAATAATTAAGCTCCCCATTTAGCGTTTTTCTCCATTGTCTTCCTAATCTTCCTCAACATGTTGTGACAGTAGCTCCATTTTCTCACCTACCTTGTTCACAGAAAGCAAAATTTTCAAGGTAACAATCACATCACAACAAGATCCTGAAATTTGAAATACAACAAATGGTTAGAAATACCATTACTGGAATTTAAGTAACAGAGATGGGATGCATAAGGATAAATTGTTGAGTTAAGATCACGGTTAGAAGATGAAGCGCGCATCATAGATAGAGAGAACTCGTGATTTGCATAGTTGAGAGACTGAGAGAGCAAGTCAGCAAAACGATGCAGACACTGGGGATTATTTTCAGATGGAATCACCAAATTGCTTTTGTGTAATTATAAGTTTTAAGCCAGAATAAATAAATTAAATAAATGTCTCTGCCACATAAATTTTAATAATATGGCATGGCAATCTAACAGTCATTTTAACGGTAGGGGGCTCAAGATCAAAATATGAAAGATCAAGGGGTGGGATTTAAACTTTCATAGTTGAGGGGTTTTGTGTAACTCACCTAAAGTTGAAGGGCTGTGGGTATTACTCCTAGGCCCTCGCGATAACCTTTCCCTGCCGTTGCATTTACAAGTCGTTCTTGTTCCTTCTGCATTGCCAACTTAGATAAGCATTTTCTTTCCATAATCGTCAGCTCAAACCCACACAGTCACACACACTCCATTTACAACTCGTTCTTGTTATTGTTTTTTATCACATTTTCATCTTCATTTTGCATTTCTAAGTTTGGTTGAATCCATCTCTACATACGCACAAGCACAAGACTTCATTAATGGCGGGAGCTTTGGTTGGTGGTGCCTTTCTTTTTGTTTTTTAGGCGGTTGTCAATAGGCTAGCTTCTTGAAATGTTCTGGACTTCTTCAAAAAACCAAAATTAAACCAGACATTGCTCAATAAGTTGAAGGACTTGATTGATTTGGTCAAAGATGCCGTGTTCGATTCTGAGGATGTCTTGGATAAGATTGATTATTAAATGTCCAAATACAAACTAGAAGCTGTAATATCCCGAACTTTGGCCTAGAGATTGAAGATAAGCTTGTATCAGGTAAACGACTAAGCCCAATTCGGGAAGAGTCCTAAGAATGTCGGGAGATAGAAAAACTTTAGGGGGTTATGTGATCCGGTCTTATCGGACAGAGGGCCTAGTATGCGTAGGCTGGGATCAAAGTATCGATGCAAATGTGCATAGGACACATATGCGGTGCCATTGGGTTGGTTGAAAGATGTCACCCAGCTATGTTATAAGGTATAGGACAAGTTAATCGAGTAAAGTATGCCGGTATGTGAGTGCACAAGGCATTTCCAGATCTGACGGGTGCACCCTACGTTTTTAGGAAAGTCACCGGTAGGTGTCACCATGTGGGGCCTACACACATATACTCTAACCTGGCATCATTAGCGGGCCCCGATATGCGTGCCACGGTTCCGAATAGAATCCCGAGTAAGCACCGATAAAGTAACTTTTTGAAAGTAATGTTAATAAAGTATGTAATGATGATTCATGATGACACACCTTAATGCTAATAAAGTATGTAATGATGATTCATGATGACACACATTTTTTGTTGGCTAAATAAGAGTTTGACATGTGCCCCTTAATCATGATAAAGGACAAAGCCGCTTTTGTGTCAGCCAAATAAGGAGGTGACAAGCATTACACTACCTTTATACCTTTTGCGTTGGCATCCCCAAAACATGCCACCTAGCACCTGAGTCCGGGGGAATCCACCGATGCCCGACCTGATCATGTACTTGACTTCCCAAACACTGAATCCGGGAGTCCAGGGAAATTATCAGGCCTCTCCTTCCCCTGATAAAGTGGACGGCTAAGAAAGAGATTGGGTCCCACACAAGAGACACATGGCACAACATGGGTCATAAATCCATAAAGTGATTTTATGCTTTATGTGTTGGAACCATGGAAAAGGCGCCACCCAGTCCTTTAGTCATGACAACTTGTCGGTCCCCGACTCCAGGACCGGGGAAAAGAAGCGTGTAATATCCCGAATTTTGGGATTGGAAGCTTTGGAATAAGCCTAAATTGAGTGGACTACTAAGCCCCGATTTAGTAGATGTCCCAAATATATTCCCTAATGATTCTAATATCTTTGGGGTATTAAGAAAGTAAAATGGTGAATTTTGGAGAATAAAATTATGTTTTCGATAAAATTGCCTATGAGGCAGTGAGCTTATCATAAGGTTTTGGGAGACTAAATGATAATTAAAAATTATGAAATTTTACAGGATGAAATTAGACATCCTAATCTTTAATTTGATAGGTCATATGAAGCAATTAGAGCTATACACAAAAAGATATGAATTTTTGAAGTCAGCACAAATACACTGAAATTTCTGGACCAATGTGCAAAGATTGAAATTCTGGGAATCTTGTGATTCCGAAAGCAAAAGTCTATATTTTTCCTTGAAACTAGACTCAATAAGGGTTCTATAGGCTTTGGAATCACCTCATTTTGATTTTTCTAGAATTAGTTATGATTTTTCAAAGTTTGGGTAGAAATCTGCCAGAATTTTGTAAAATCCGAAAATTTGGAAATTATCAAATAAATGAAATATGATATAAGATATTAAAATAAAACACCATCTTCCTCCTTTATTCAGATGAAACTGACGCCATAACAGACCCTAAGAGAGAGGAAGTGTGAAATTTTAGAGAGAGAGAAGGAGAGGAAAAAACTTGCAAAGGTTTGGAAGCTCATCTTTTGGTATTTCAAAGGTTAGGGTTTCAGCCAAGAAGAGAAAAAGCTAGTGGGAGCTTAAGGATCGAATATGGAGCCCCGAGCTGTTTGCACGTAGATCGAGGCACGCGTTTCGAGGCGGAAAAAGGGTTAAGGTAGGGGACTTACCTTACTTGCATGTATTTGATATCTTTGCTTGTGTAATGATGTATGTGATTGCTTTACTTGATTGTGTAGAGCATATTTGAATAAATGAAGCTCTGTTTCTGTTTTCGCTGTGGTCATAGGCTTGTTGTATGAAACATTGAGCATGCAGAAATGTCATTATGAGGCATACATCTAGATAAAGCTAACATGTCATACACGTAGCATCAATCATGCATGCATTATGGTATCTGTTTCCTACTGAGATTCTCTCGAATCTCACCCTCCCCTACCAACAATTTAGACAGGAGACGACAGAAGTTATGCAAACAACAATGCAGAGAACTGTATGAGGGGATTACAGTAGTGGAATGAAGACGAGAAGAAGTATCCGTTTCATTGGGATGAGTTTAGACACCCTAGTAGCCTTGTGGGGTTACCTTAATCGTAAGTATCATGTACAAACCCCTATGGGAAATTTATGTAATCATGCACATATTATCAGTATAGTTATGCTATTCCTGTGTTGCCTACCGAACCGCATGTCGTTTTGCGCGAATACTCTGGTAAAGGTGAAATTAAATTAAGGGCGTGACATTTTGGTATCAGAGCAAGGATTCTGGCCACAGAATTGTCTGCTCAGAGTAAGTGCGGTGATTCTGGCAACAGGATGGTATATTGATAAGGTCTTGATTACAAGTGATAGGAAATATGCATGGACAGAAAGTACCAAAGGAGGGTATCTTTCCGATTTATGAATCTGCTCTGAGAAATGGCGATTGTTGAAGGGCCGCTAGTGGTGCAATACTAGACGAGAATGGTCTAAGGATATTGCGGATCCCAAGGATATAGGTACGGCCAAAGCTAATGTGCGGTCCACACTCAATATTTTGGTGACCGGAAATAGCTGGCATGTCTTTTGAGACGAGGGGTAGTCACGGGGTACCCGCGGACGGAAACAGTAGAAGCCGGTATCCACATTTTGGCACTGGTACAAAAGAGTTAAGCGTGCTCAACCCAGGGAAATGCCATGATGGGTGACCCCCTGGGAAGTTGTTGCACATGTTATGTTATATTATGAAAAAAGAGTAAGACATGTTGTACAGTAGTTCAGAGGTTGTATGTTGTTTCAGGCTTTCCTTGACTACTGTAAACATATGTGATATGTTCTTTTTGGGGTACCTATGAACCCAAAACTTTATAAAATGATAGATAAGCCCAAGTGTTTATGTGTAATTTACCTCTTTATTGCTTCATATAGTGAAACATAAAGGTGGTAAAACTAAGAGGTTTAGATGCTGGGCAAGGTCAGGAAGTTAGACCTAGCCTAATACAGCAAACACAGGGCAAGAGAATAAAATAGCGAACAATGATCAACGATCAGCAGGAAGGTTATCCAAGAAAGGCCAATGTAGTAACTATAATCTCTCATACACTATGTGATAGTTAATATGTTGTATGTTCTGTATTCTGTGATATGAACACGTGCCTAGGGCACATTACCTAGCTATGGTCTGGGACCTAGCTGAGGTACACTGATCTTACCTAGCTGTAGTCGGTGACTCGGCTGAGGTACACGTAAGGGTTTCAACTGGATGGTTGGCCCTGAACTTTGTGTACACACACGGATTGTTGTTTTAACTGGGTGTTTGGCCCTGAACATTGTGTACACACATGGATTGATATGATTTTCATTTTACACTATATGGTGCATGACATATTTATCTATCACATTTTCTATGGATGATTGTGGGTTACTATAGAGAGCCATGTGGTGTGAATAAAAAGGCACTCTACCCGACGAGGTTGTGAGCCATGTCCTAAGGGACTCGGGTACGAGGCCAAGAAGGGCTACGGCTGTGACAATAATAAAAAAAAGGGATGAGATGTTTATATCGAAATTTTCCAGAACTCAGCATTATGCATGGGATGATGATTGTGAGAGGAGCTTCAAAGAGCTGATGATGAAAATTTATTAAAGTACCAACACTGATAATCCCAGATCCATAGTGGGCCATTATTGTTTTCATTAATGCTAGATGACATGGATTGGGAAGGGAATTGAATCCCCATATGCGAGCAGGCACAGATTGAGATGAGAATTGAGCCGAGTGAGGGCATACACATCTCATCAGCTGAAGCTTCGGGAATTGAACTATTCCATCCATAATCTTGAGTTGATGATAAGAATGTTTGTATTGAATCGGGAAACGTTGCCTTTATGGCATAATTGTGGAGTTGTACTGCGACCACAAAGATTGAAAGTTCTGATCGGAAAGGGCTACCTACGGTGAAATTTGATCGGAGAGGGCTACCTACGGTGAAATCTGATCGGAGAGGGCTACCTACGGTGAAATCTGATCGGAGAGGGCTACCTAAGGAAAGTTCTGACCGGAAGGGGGCTGACCAGGTGTATGGGCGCCTGTGTGAAGCACCGAGTATAGAACCCTAGAGTGCAGCCACCGTGACGATGAACCCTAGAGTGCAGCTACCGTGATGATGAACCCGCGAGTGCAGCCACCGTGATGACTAATCCTAGAGTACAGCTGCCATGAAATTGAATCGTAGAGTAGAGCTACGGAAACGTTAGTCCTCAGTGATGGTGTATTGTAATGAATCTCACATTGAATGAGTTTTCTTGAAATAAGAGTTTATATGAATCAGAATGATTCAAGTTCAAACGCGTAAAGAGTAGGCACAGAGGAATATAGATTGTGGGTGTTGTCGGGTGTCATGGGAGGTTCCTGTAGGACTCCTATTAAATCATCCTGATAATATTAAGGCTCATATGAGGAGATAGACTTCAGAGTGGGCAGCGAAAGTGTGATGAATCTAGGTGCAATTTTGAAACTTACAGGAGGGGTTGATGTTCGCACCATTGTTGATCATCCCAAAACATAATATGGCCTTGATGGTCAATAGTGTTACAGTATATGTGATGAACAGTATTACACCCTGAGTGGTGTACAATATTACATCCTGTGTGGTGTACAGTATTAAACCCTGCGTGGTGTACAGTATGATGACCTATATGGTCAACAGTCACACAACCTTTATAGTTTGTGGTAACACATGTGAACTGGAATTGGGATGAACCCTAGTGTAGTAGGGCAGAATGGTGGCGAATACCTCTCAACAGCACCAGTGATAACAATCCCAGATCCACAGTCGAGCTTTATGGTCTACACAGATGCAAGTAGGCAAGGATTGGGATGTGTTTTGATGCAACAAGATCGAGTAGAGGCATGAGCATCTCCATAGCTGTAGCCTCACAGAATGAATCATCCACTTGTGATATAGTGCAAACAGTGGATGGTCACATAGTAAATAGTGCACACAGTACGGCCAATAAGGGTCAAATCGTCATTTGACCCTAAACACCGAATAGGTAGGCATAAATTATAGAAAGTGTACAGGTTTGTACAAGGCGGTAAGACCCGATGTGCAAGATTGCATAGGGCGGTGTCTCTGGGCTGTAAGACCTGTGTGTCTAGTAATTTGGTTGATGCCTAGTGCGATGACATTGGACCAATGTGTCCAAGGTAATGTTTTGAGGTTGGCAGAACATCCAAACTGTACCAAGTTGTAGTGGAGGCAGTAAGACCAGTGTGACCAAATGTTTTGGTGTCCAATAGTACCATGTTTCACATGAGGCGTGATATTCTACCATGGGAGGAATCTAACGAAGTGAACCATGGCCGGCTCACTAGCTCAACCTCGTTGACTCGGGGTATGGGACATCCAAAAGACCATGGACTCGGGTGAGGATTGGGCCATTACAAATAAAAAGTGATTGTGTGAATCTGGGTGAAGTCCCGAAGAGGCTGTAAGGCCTATGGAACCAAGTGCTGTGGGAACCTGTGTTTGATTGCACGCTACATACTATGTATAGAATGGAGGATGAATGTTGAATACTATCTGATATTAGTAATGGAAGTATGACTATGGTGTTACATGGCTTATGAGCCTGCATGTGATAATAGAATGGGATAGGATTAATCCCTACATTGTAGACGTTCAAATTTCGAGGACGAAATTTATTGAATGGGGGGAGAAATGTAATATCCCGAATTTTGGGATTGGAAGCTTTGGAATAAGCCTAAATTGAGTGGACTACTAAGCCCCGATTTAGTAGATGTCCCAAATATATTCCCTAATGATTCTAATATCTTTGGGGTATTAAGAAAGTAAAATGGTGAATTTTGGAGAATAAAATTATGTTTTCGATAAAATTGCCTATGAGGCAGTGAGCTTATCATAAGGTTTTGGGAGACTAAATGATAATTAAAAATTATGAAATTTTACAGGATGAAATTAGACATCCTAATCTTTAATTTGATAGGTCATATGAAGCAATTAGAGCTATACACAAAAAGATATGAATTTTTGAAGTCAGCACAAATACACTGAAATTTCTGAACCAATGTGCAAAGATTGAAATTCTGGGAATCTTGTGATTCCGAAAGCAAAAGTCTATATTTTTCCTTGAAACTAGACTCAATAAGGGTTCTATAGGCTTTGGAATCACCTCATTTTGATTTTTCTAGAATTAGTTATGATTTTTCAAAGTTTGGGTAGAAATCTGCCAGAATTTTGTAAAATCCGAAAATTTGGAAATTATCAAATAAATGAAATATGATATAAGATATTAAAATAAAACACCATCTTCCTCCTTTATTCAGATGAAACTGACGCCATAACAGACCCTAAGAGAGAGGAAGTGTGAAATTTTAGAGAGAGAGAAGGAGAGGAAAAAACTTGCAAAGGTTTGGAAGCTCATCTTTTGGTATTTCAAAGGTTAGGGTTTCAGCCAAGAAGAGAAAAAGCTAGTGGGAGCTTAAGGATCGAATATGGAGCCCCGAGCTGTTTGCACGTAGATCGAGGCACGCGTTTCGAGGCGGAAAAAGGGTTAAGGTAGGGGACTTACCTTACTTGCATGTATTTGATATCTTTGCTTGTGTAATGATGTATGTGATTGCTTTACTTGATTGTGTAGAGCATATTTGAATAAATGAAGCTCTGTTTCTGTTTTCGCTGTGGTCATAGGCTTGTTGTATGAAACATTGAGCATGCAGAAATGTCATTATGAGGCATACATCTAGATAAAGCTAACATGTCATACACGTAGCATCAATCATGCATGCATTATGGTATCTGTTTCCTACTGAGATTCTCTCGAATCTCACCCTCCCCTACCAACAATTTAGACAGGAGACGACAGAAGTTATGCAAACAACAATGCAGAGAACTGTACGAGGGGATTACAGTAGTGGAATGAAGACGAGAAGAAGTATCCGTTTCATTGGGATGAGTTTAGACACCCTAGTAGCCTTGTGGGGTTACCTTAATCGTAAGTATCATGTACAAACCCCTATGGGAAATTTATGTAATCATGCACATATTATCAGTATAGTTATGCTATTCCTGTGTTGCCTACCGAACCGCATGTCGTTTTCCGCGAATACTCTGGTAAAGGTGAAATTAAATTAAGGGCGTGACAAAGCGCCGGGCACCCTAAGATATTTTAGCACATGACACATGTCTTTAAATGACATCAACACACTCTCTCTCTCTCTCTCTCCACTCTATTAATTTCGTGCAGCCCCTAAAAAATAAGGGGAAAATAGAGAAATTCAAGAGAAAATGAAAGAGGAGAGAAGGTGGATGAATAGTAATCATTCTTGAGCTCCGGAGCCGATTTCACCTCCGAATCGGCGTTTTCTCTCAAAATACCTTTCACAAACCATATTTTACTCATCCCAAACTTCATTTCTATGGTTTCATATTTTTATTTAGAGGTGTTTGGTGCCGTCTTGCTTGCCGGAGTACTGCCGGATTTCTGAACCGATTGCGGAAACGCGTAGAGGTAAGCGTGGGCTTCGTCTTCAATCGATTGGTTTGTTGTTTGAATGAGTTTTCATGAGGGTGGGGTGCTGTTCATATTTCGTCCAAGGGGTGTTTTTAAGGTTTAATCATGGTATAATAATGTATTTATGGTTAAATGATGATTTATGATTATTTTGGAAGTCTATGTTAAAGCTGTCTGAATTCATTTTCTGGAGACAGTGAACTTGCAACGTATTTTTGATTAATCAAATTTAGTCCAAATGTTATGAAATTCTTCTAGATTATGGTAGACATCCTAGGCTTTAATTTGATAGATAATATGAGCCATTTGGACCAATAGATTGAAAGTTATGATTTTTCAAAATTTGACCTTGATTCTGGAACAAAATCTGTGGCAGTAGGTTTGTGACGAGTTTTTAATTGACCAAACCTTATCCAAATGTCCTGAAACTTTCCAAAATTAAAGTAGACATGATAAAATTTAATTTAACATGTAATGGGTGTCATTTGGGTATGTAGATTGTGAGTTATGAATTTTTGAAGTTAGGCATTGAATCTGGAACGTTTTTTGGACTAGTTGTGTTGTTTGAAGATTTTGGGAAATTTATCCATGTAATTGGCATTGGCTAATATTTTTTTCTTAAAGTAGACTTAATGAGGGTTACATAAGACTTGGAATCACTCAATTTGGATTTTTCCAGAATTAGTTATGAATTTTCAAAGTTTGTTCAAAATGCTGTCAGCTTTTAGCTACCATGAGAATTTAAGAAGGAAATGGTCAAATGTAATTTCTTTGAACTCCAAGGGTTAAGTTGAGCACTTGGGGCTAGTGTAGTCATTCTATAGGTTCATTGATCATGGCTCTAATAATGTCATTATTTATTTAAGGCCATGAGAAGCCAAGAAAGATAAAGCATGGAAGAATTTCCAAGAAGCTTTAATGGTTGGAAGAAAATGGGACAAGAAGGACTTTGTCCATAAGGTAGTGAACTTACTTGCATGTATGTGATATTTATGTTATGTATTGATTTTTTGTATTGTTTTATTTAATTATGTGAAGCATATATGAATGAATAAAGCTCTGTTTTTGTCTTTACTATAACCATAAGTATGTTGCACGAAACATTGTGCATGCAGAATATTATTATGTGAACATGAGTCTATGTAAGGCAAGCATATCATGTAATAGTATTCATCTTATATGTATTGTCTATAATATTCGTTACTAAGATTCCTCGGAATCTCACCCCCACCAACCATATATGTACGAGAATACAGAAGAAAAGAATGTTGAAAATGAACAAGAAGGAAAGAAGATGAAGACTTGAGAAAGAAAAATTTAACTTCATCTTATTTGTTTAACTTCTCGCAATAGTTATCTTTTGAAGAAAAATTTACACCTTATAAGAATGCTTATAATCCTTATATAATTCTTATAAAAAACTCTAATAATGTACTATTGTTATGAAAAATATCATTCATTTCTCAATTTTGGTGCAATTATAAAACCCATAATGGTTGACATTATAGGTAGTGTTGGTGACTCTGAAAGGACTAACTACATAATATTTTGGCCGGTGAGAAAAAGTCAGATTGAAGTGCTGTAAAATATAGGAGCTGAGATAATGACTCTCCAACAGAATAGCCAATTGATATGGAGACCATTATAATATAACAATATGTTTATTTAGTCCCATATTGAATAATATAAACCACTCTATAAGATCCTTTGAAGAGGATCAATTCACTCATCTCAATAATTAGTTTTTGAGAGAGAGCTCTTTAAGGCATTGGGGTGCCATCAAAATTTTAATGGCCAATAAATCAAATACATACAAGCCATGTGCAATCTACAGAATGCCACAACGTGTTCTTTTCCAACCCAAATCAAGAGGCTGATAATATTATTATTTGATGAAGGATGAGCTGGGGAATCAAATCTGGCTTCAATTTAATGCTTTTAATATAAACAAGTCAATTGAGAATAATATATTCACACACGAATGGACCAAACGCTGACATCACACGAGGTAACCAGATATTATTATATCAAACCAATATGTATCAAACCTGCATTTGATTTATGTTAACATGTCTGTTTATGATTAATCCAATTATATTTTATAAACTTGAGCCTATCAAAAAATATTTCTTGTTTTTCTAGATAAGGACAAGTACCCTTTTATTAGAGATGATCATATTCGAGGTACAATCATCCACTATGTGGACACATTTCTTAGTAGATATTTGAATATTTGCTATATTGTGACGAACTGGTTCTTTCTATTAGACCCTATCCCGTTGGTAAAGGATATTCCTTGTTAGTATTATAAATTAGCATCAAACACTTGGCTCAGCCTTGTTTACATTTCATCATCTGCACTGCAGGCAAATAATTTAAAACAACCAAAGTGTGAACCCACTGCAGACCAACAAATCATGCAAGCCAAGAGGGGGAAATCTTTCTGGTTGCCGAGGTTTCAAGCTTACCTCCTCTTCTTTCCATGAAATTTTTCATATGAGAAAAGTAAAGCGGAGAATCTTTTCAATTCTTCCTTTGCTTGAAATCCACAGTAGAGGAAAGAGAGAGAAATTTTGATTCCAACTCTTCACTTGTTCATCTTGTGGGTCTCTTTTGAATATGGTGCGGAGAAAGGTCTTAATCCATGCCGATAATGTTGAATTGCAACAGTCTTCTCAGCACCAAAATGGCATTACCAGTGGAGATGATATGAACAAGTCAAGATCAGTTCAGCTTTCTGGCTTAGAGGCTTTCCAATCATCAACTTCAAGACGAAGTTTTTCCAAATCCAGAAGAAAGCCATCACCTTCTCATGTTCCAATCATTGCCAAATCCCCACAAAAGCGACAGCCATTGATGAGAGGAGATGGGTCATCCCATTATATAAAGCCCACCAGCAGTTCAGATGCAAAGAAGGAGCTTTTCCCGGCGAGCCTTTCGAATTCTCAATCTGGTTATGATTATAAGGATCAACAGCCAAAGTTCTCTAATAATTGGAAAGCCAGCGTTGCCCCTGGAAAGCAACCTGCAAAAACTTTGACACGATAATCAAGCTTGAAGTTGTCAAGAACCTTAACACAGAATCCAAGTTTTAAGTCTTCAAGATCAAGTCCAAGAAAATCCTGCAAGATAGCTCAGCCTGCAGATATGAATGCACAGAGCTCTCTGTCTCCCGAACACCCCTTGCCTAATCCTCCGGTTTCTGAGTCAGAGAAAACTTCAGTTAGGAAGGTTTGCCCATACACATTTTGCTCTCTTAATGGTGATCAACGTACTCCTTTCCACTGAAGAGCTTCTTGTCCGAACGGAGAAGTCTTTTAAAGGCCCAGAAGACCATGAAGCAGGAGGAACTAAGTTTTCAGAGATTGAAGGGGCCCTTCAAAACAAAAGTTTCAGATAATTGAACAGATTGTGATTGATGGAAATTCTGCACGTAATGATGCAGAAGTTGATTTCTTTATTGAAAGCAACATGGACATGAAGCAAAACCAACAACAACTGGCCATGGACATGAAACAAGAAAGCTAGAATCCTCTGAAGAGCTTCAGGATCAAGAAGTTATCAAGTTTATGATAGAGGAGAATAGCTTGGCTGCAAGAGAGGATAATATCAAGCGGACTACCACAAATATGTCTGATGAGTCCCCTGAGCTTGAGTCAAATTCCAAGCAAGATCTCAAGAAATACTGTGGTGATACTGTAACTAAGGCAGATACCATGATAAGCCTTCATCAAGAACAAAATGAAGAATCTGCAGATGAAAACAACCTGCCTAGCAGTTCTCATGGAGGGATTAGAATTGATGATTGGGAACAGATGGGAAGAAGTGAAATGGGTGATTGTGATTTTAAAGCTACTGATACAGAGTGGAAGGAGAAACAATTTTGCACCTCAAAGCTTGAAGACAGAGTTGTTTTAGCTGTCCGAAAAGAGAAAACAGAGTTCAAGCTTTAGTCTACATCAGAGAGTTTACTTGAGGCATCTGTAAAGTCAGATAAAATTTTTAGCACTACAAGGCTTGAAGAGATAAAATACTTAGTTGAAGAAGCACCCCAAGAAGCCAAACCAAAAGAATGTGCTTGTTCTGAAGCTCAACCTCATGATGCCGTTTCAGACCTGGAAGCCACAATTGAAAGCACAGAGACTCGTTCTTTAATAGAGGAAGTATTTCAGAATTTGGCAAATGCAAAAGACAATGGTGGAAAAATGAAACATCTGTAGATAATGATGTCAGTTGTGTAACAAAAGTACCTTATGTTGGACAGAAGCACGTATGTGTTAAAGATGGTACACCTATGCCACCGAGTGACCAAATCTATATTGCTTCTGAAGAAGAATGCGAACTTAATCAGGTTGAACGAGCAACAGATAAAGGTAGCAAGAATCAGGAGATGAAAAATACAGAAATACATCAAGATTTCGCCAAACAAGTTGATAATAATGGTTATGGAAGGCAAGTTCATGAGATGAGTGAGTTACACAAGATTGATGAGACAAATGAAAGAAAAGGCCCAAGTCTAGAGACTGATGATGGAAGCATTAGCCATGTGCACAGTGAAAATATCCTAAATGCTCAAGACAAAGAAATGTTGGAAGCAATTGAAAGTGGAGCTGGCTACATGGGTACTGAAGAGAAGAAAAGAAGCAAGAATTGGAGAGGAGAAATGAAGCATATGGTACCTGTCCACGAAGATAAGCAAACGAGGAAGTTCAGCCAAAGAAAGCCAAACTTTTTGCCCTTGGTCCCAAATCCAGAACGGGAAAAGGTTATTCTCAAACATCAGACAATGGATGAAAGAAAAAGTACAGAGCAATGGATGCGTGATCATACACACTTAGGCAAGCAGTCACCAAACTTGCTCCAGTGAGGAAAAGTAAGGTGGCACTTCTGATTGAAGCTTTTGAAACAGTAATGCCAATAACCAAAAAGTAAAAAAACCATTCAAAAAAGGTTCAGCCTTTGCCAATGCAAGAGTTATCCATGCTTGAAACCATTGGGTGTTTGAGGTAAAGACAGGTACATTCCCTCATTCTTGTATTACATTTCCTTTATAACCATTAGTTGTTTCACCACCATGGAATCTGTTAACCAAAGATGATAGGATTTTTTTCTTTTCTTTTCTTTTTTTTTAAATTGTTAGCATGCAAGATAAAAAGGTAAGAAATTACGAGTATAATCTTTACGATCAACAAAAGGAAGAGTATCAAGACAACCAGAGGATAGCCAATTTGTGACAGTAATCTGCAAATTCTATGATAAGGAGAAAAGCTGTGAGCGACTCTTTCCTTAAACAAGGAGACAAAACAGCTCCAAGCAACAAGGGATTGGAGGCCGTTTGAGTGAAATCCAAAGTCATTGTAAGCAAAGCAATTTGCATCACACATACCACTACGAATGAGCATGACTGATAAAGAACAGCACTTTTTGAGGGAACCTCCACTTCTGATCTGGAAAGAGATCAGACAACTCTTGTCGGCTAATGTCTTTCAATATATTCTTTTGTTTAATATGTTTCGATCTCTGATCAGTCACTCAAATCAATGCGACTCTCAGACGGGAGGATTTTTCTTTGGGTGTAATTTATAGTTGCTATTTATCTTAAATTAATTTTTAAAATTGACCAAAAATTTTGTCTTGCTTAATAAGTATTCCTCATTTGGCAGAAATCTTTGGCACACGCCAAGTCAAAACTTGTTTTTCGAAACTAAAGTCAAAAATTTATTTATATAAAATACTTGGTACACAAAAACATCTTGAATTAGTTCTTAATCTCAAATTTTAAAGTAAACCGCATATCATGTTTTATATTATAAGTGCAACAGCAAACAATTTAATGATAGAGAATTTATATTTGCATAAATCTGAAGGGATGTTTTAAGGCGTTATATATTTATTTGCACATCATTCAAAAATTGGAAAAATTACGTATAACTTGGCTTACAAAAATTGAAGACTTTATTTGTATTTACTTAATTTTTCTTTGAAAAATTATGAACGTGTTTTGTGCTTAGACTTTAAACTCCGTTGCTCGTGGGAAGTGTTGATATTCCTGCTTGTGAGCATTGGCGAGTTTTTGACACATGACCTCCGATCAACAGAAATAACAAGTCTTATTCCACCGGCTATAGGAATTGTATAGCACTATAGAACTCTATCAATAATCAAATTTTTAGATATATGACTCAAGATCATAAGTGAAAAGTTGATATCACAATATGATCATCTCATATATATATTAGCATGCTTACATTTACTTCACATTCAAATTCTGACTTCACAATCATTGCATAAATTTAGGGAAGAATGGAAATTAAATCTTAAAACCTCAATTTAATAACAATTAGTTCTCAATAAATTCTGGAGAAAAAAATGAATTGTAAATATCAATCATATTGCAAATGAGTCCCCGTTGAAAATTACTGAGTAATATATAAGACTTCAATATCTAAATTCACAATTGAGACTCATATATACATCCGTATAAAAATTCGTATCTAAATTCACAATAGCTATTTACAATTCATTTTTTAGCAAAATATTTTAGAACTTCAAGTATTATCCCCCGTAACTTTGGCCTTAAGAGTCAAAAAACATATTATAGATACCCATACATATTACAAAAAATATCGTTTGTTATATAGTTTATTTCATATATTGATATAATAATGATGGATTATTGGGACTGGGATTTTTTTAAAAACATACAAATGCCCATAACATTTGGCTTTTAGGACAACACAACTCTTCAAATTCTTAGAAAAAATCATGGATCTACATTCCATCCTCATCCTCTCTTTTTTGGGTGTTGGATATTACAAAGAGCTGCACAAGACCACAACACCAGAAGCTTCTTCGAGTTTATAATAACTCCAAACCACAATATAATCCCAATTCCCATGGCAAGAGTAAGTAATAATAACAAATATACAGACTAAGAAGTTTAATTTTCTAAATTTCTAATCCAATACAACATAAATATCCTCCATCACTAAAAATCGTTCTTTGACAGGGATCTTAGCCCATATAAAGACGTTCCTAGCACAAAATATTCCTGATAACTGGAGGGGACAAAATAGCTTTAGAAGAAAATAACCTAACAATGAGGAAGAGTTTACTTACATGTATTGTCAGTCAAAATACGGCTTTGAATCATTGTTATAACCCAAATCATAATGACGGGCCAGACTTTGGGCAGTTCCGTCCATAATGCCCTCTATCATCTTGTACTTCTTATAATGCCCTTTAAGTGTTTCTTCCTGGCGCATTGCAAGTTTTTCCTCTTCTTGTAGTTGTAACTACAGAAAGGAACACGTTTTAAAGTAAAGTTAACCCGTAAGAGCAAGAGTATTACAAGCCTATTGACAACCTTAAAAAGCTAAAATCCAGCAAGAAAAGACGGTCTTCCAAATAAATGAATGGACATTTTTTTAATTTAGAAATATAACCAATGTGACATGTCATTTATCTTTGGACATACTTCTCTATTTCTTACATCCTAAAAAACACAAAAAAAAACTTCTTCGGAACATGCATGTTCTTCTCAGCCATATTCCTCATTGAAACGGAAGAAATAAGACCTTGGCATCACATGATTTAGAAGAAAAGTACCTTTCACTGAGCCCCAATAGCCAACCCAGAAAACAAAGCAGCTAAAGTAAACACTAAATGTTAAAAGAAAATATAATGATAACGAAGTTGCATGACAAAATTATCTTTTTTCTTGTTTTTCTCAGGGGTCATATGATTCTGCATGGTTAAAACTACCGGGTAACCAAACAAGTAAAGCAGTTATTCATCCAGCAAATTCTCAAAGAACAAGTGCAACAACTTTGAAGTCTCTTTGAGGTTAAAAATTCTTCTATCCATCTGTTACAAGGGAATTCGGGGATAATTAGGGAGTTCAGTTGTTAGGAACTTAGGGGTAGTTAAGTAATTTGCAAGAAGCCCCATCCAACCTCTGTTAATATAAACAGGGGGAAGGTTACATATGTACTGGGTGAAAATTAAATAGTACTTTGGTATTCTGTTTTCTAGAGGCTAACATGGATAACCATCCCTGAATTTTTACTGTTTCTTATTTTGAAGGTGAAACTTTCCATTATATCAACGTCACCCTGTATGTTACTTAATAAAAACCAGTATGATTTCAAGTCTACGCTGGCAGCCCAAAAGAATTACAATTTATTTTATACCATCAACACTAGCAGCTCTCACTATCAATTGTCACACTATCTGCATTATTGAAACATAATTAATAAAATAAATTCACCAATTTAAGGATAATTGTTAAAAAGGAAGAGTTTAGACATAAAATCAACCAGTGAAAGTCAATGGTAAAATATGAATTAAGTAATAACTTAATAAAAAATTGCCCCTGCTTTGACAATTGCAGCAACTGGCAGGTAAGTAATAATAATAAGAGTTACTTAAATTCAATTGATTACTAAAACAAACGCAGAATAAGTGCTATAGGGAAAACTTACTTGGAGCAAGTAAGCAGCTTCATCAGCATGTTTGCGTGAAAGCTGCTTCATTTCCTCTGCCACCTCAAAGTCAGGATCACCTGGCTCCAGCCAACGAAAGGTTACCTTTCTACGAGGATTTTTAGGGCGATCATCAAACATTTCTGCTTTTGCAGGAAATGCCCTTACAGGCCTTGGCATCCCAGATATCATGAAAGGATATTGCACAATCATTGATATAACTTCCTTGGCTTTCTTAGGAGAATCCAATTCTACCAATGCACACTGTGGCACATTCCTTGGTTCAAGGTAGTTGGGAATGAGCCTGACATCTTTTACAGTTGCAAACTGATCAAAAGCAGCTCTCAACACGGATTCAGTGACATAAGGTGCCAGGTTATCAAGGTACATTGTTCGTTCAACCTTCTTTTCAAATGCAGCATAGTCTTCTTTCTCTGATGTAGAACCCATGTATTACAGTGACCAAACCTGACAAATAAATGGAATGGCTAAGTTAATAATTTGGGTAAATACTAGCTAAAAATTAGATCAGAAATGAATAAGTTCTGGACCGCAACAAAATGATCTCCCCCTTAACAGTAAAGGGCCCTTATCCATAAACAAGTCATTAAGAATATAAGCCACATGCCAGATATAAGAGGACTTAAATGTTATTAGAAGCAAATATAGTGGAGACATGATAATATGACATTTTAATCAACATAATTTTAAAGTATAGAAGTCCTCTAAAAACAGAAATGTAAAACAGAAGCATTTATTGTTATAGCACAACTAAGCAAAGGACAAAAAGATGAAACACCGATAGTCCAAAAGCAGCTCTTTCAATCAACCCAAGTCAGCCAAAGATTCCAATGTAGAAAATTCACATTTATTTTCTGAACTCCTATAATAAAATACTCCCTCTGATTCAAAATATAAGAGCCAAAATTGTGAGGGGGTGTGGCTTTTATAAGAGCCACTTTGTTTTTGTCTCATCATTTAATGCATTTTTCCCAATTTTACCCCTAATTAATTATATGTCTGTCTCATCTATTTTTTCAACTGCTTCTCTCTCATCTCTTTTGTCACTCCCCCTCCCCCACTCACCCTCTCCATAAATTGGGTTTGTTTAGGAAAGTAAGCTATATTTTTTTACATGTTATTGTCTTTAACCAATTTTAACTAACTTTTCCAATTGCGTAATTTAGATATTTGGCTCTTATATTTTGAACCGGAGGAGGTAGTATGTGCATATGTAAAATAAACTAATTAAATGATTGTTGTATGTGTATCATTTGCTCGATCGACAGGGTTACAAGTAAATTTTACTTATACACATGATAGAGAGAGATAGTCATAGGAACATGGTCCTTCCTAGTAAGTGTTGGCTTTCCTATGATTTAAAATAATGAGAATATTATAAACATAACAAAGTTGAAGGGGGGCATAGAGAAGTTCCAAACAGAGGAGACATAGATGTCAGTAGCCTCAAGTCTGAAATTTTGCTAAGTTATCACTGACCCATTGAAGTCTCAATAACTGGACGACATTGGTGACCAAACCAGTCACTACCAACATAAAAGAAAAAAAAAAGGTCCTTTACCCAATTGAATTAACTTCTCATTTTTAGGTAGGTCCAAATTAGAAACCACAACTTACTAGCAGGTACATTCATACACTATCCTCGAGACATTAAGCGGCACCACGTAATACCTACCTAACTGATTAAATATTTTCCTTTCTAACCACAGCCCTCGGGGCTATATTCATACCCACTTACAAACAGGGCAACCAACTGCTATTAGAGTGTACAATTTTAGATAGAGGAATAACAGCGTTAAAGGAAGGGAATGGAAGAATTTGAGTAACTAATAAGAAATAAAAGAATGACGAGAAATTGATCAACTAATCTTCCAACTGTTTTCATCCACTCCCTATTTTCCTCTCAATTTACAAGCATAGACTTTACACAGTCACAAAATTTCATGGTAGATTTCTAAGGGCAAGCACAAAATTCCGTTGTGGGACCTTCAATAGAATAAATCATACAAACATGACAAATGCACCCAAAAAGAAAGAGAATGAACAAGCAATCAAAAACCGAAGGAGATAACAGAAGAGAGCCATACGAGCGCAGAAAAAGAAAGAAACTCACCAGAAAAAGTCACGGCAACCAGCGTCGCAGCTCTCGGAAAATTTCGACTTTAATACGGTGAACCCGGCTTCTCGTGGTCGGCCTTAAACAAAATCATTAATTTTTGGGCTTCTTTGGATTGGCATTGGCAAAACGAGCAAGGCATCCGTGATAGGCCCTTTTTCCCCCCCTCAGTCTAAGCCTAACCAATATAAGGGCCTGGCCTAATGCTCTTAAAAAAAGCCTATATTGTCACCAAATAAAAAAATCCTATATTTTTTTTTTACGAAATTAGAATTCTTTTATTTTACATTATTTGTATTCATTTATTTAATATTTTTATTACGATTTATTTTTTTTATTTTCAATTTTTTTCAATGTCTTTTCTTTCTTTCTTTCTTCTTTTTTTTTTATCACAGTTCTTTTATTTTATATTATTTTTATATCTGGATTGTCCATTGCTTGGACAAAGGTGAAATGGGGGAAAATCAAAATTGCTCATATTCCCCGGATACGGATCAACAGAAGATCAGTCAGAGATGGCTAAAACTTGTGTACTGGAGAAATGTTTCTATCCCTGTTCAGATATTGGCACAAGATTCTCTCCTTGCTGAGCCACAAGTGCGAGTTCTTGGTCAGTTTCAAGATAGAAAACTGGTAGCTTCTATTCACAAGGGTTGAAATTGAAATCCATATTTAATTAAGTCCCTTGAAACTGCTAGCCTCTCCAGGTTTACTTCCATTTCAACCTCATCCCCTTCTCATTGCAGAAATTTTTTAAGACATTTTGGTCTTAATGGAAGGAAATAAATTATCATTTTTTGGGGTCATATTTTGATAGGATGAATCTGCTGATTTCCAAATATATTGAGAAAGAGAATGCTGATTCATTTTGTGTAATTGATGTTTTTCCCACTGGATAATGAATATTGAGTTAATGCAGCATGATCCTAAAGATAGAACAGCATAGTATCTCTCTCTTGTAATTTCCTTCAATACATAGCTCATTTGTGGTTGAAATCTGATTCCCTTTGGATTCATGATAGGGATCTTGCATAATAACAAGCTAAATCAACAAGTTTATGTTTAAATTTAGCTTTGATTTTGACAGTAAGAGTTATTGCAATTATAGTAATAAATCAGCATTACTGAAAAAGGGAAAAATTAAAGAAAAAGAAACAGAAACAGAAACAGAAAGAAAGAACTATCTGATTTTGTAAACAAAATGAGAAAAGCTCTGTTTTTTTTGGGCCAAAAGAAGATAAATACACGCCAAAATTAATTATGAAATTCAAAAAATAGATAATTATGAGTTTATATAATTAGTTTTGACATGTAGGGGTGTTTGATAACTTATGAGATAACTATGGTTTTGAGTTCATAATTGATTTAAGCTTGCATAAGAGAGTTTGGTTTTCAGTTTATAATTGATTATTTTGACTAGTGTTGGGTGTTTGGATATTTTTCAAGAAAACCATTTTATTTTTTGCCAACCAAAAATCAATGTGTCTATTTGGATTGAATTTGTAATCACTTATATTGCAAAAACTTGGTTTTATTAAAAATATCCAAACACCCCTTAATACTAAAATTTATTTTTGAGCCAAATTCTTGGTTTAGCCATAACTATTCAATGGAGTTTCTAATAAGGACAAAACTTACTTCCAGTGCCTATACCCTTTGTTCCGTTCCCCAATAAAAGAATGACACCTGGACATTTTTTATACATAATCAATTAACGTCGTTACTCTACTCCCCCGTCTCCATTTACGATAAAAATACTTCCAGAAAGTAAACCCAGAAAATAAAGAAATGCCCAAGAAATAAACCCAGAAAATTAAGTATTATTGGCGGGGATTCAGTGATCATGAAGAGGGGATTATTCTCACTGATTTTTAATCGAAAAGGAGAACATGATCAATTGGGTTTATTTGCCAGCTACCAACGCCACTTCTTCACTGAAACTATTCTTCTGCTCAGAATCCTCCATTAATGGCAGTGTGCAAAGCGCAGGGTATTACCATGCGAGAAGGAAACAACACTGTTTTAGCAGCAACATGGTTTCTGTGGAATTGCAGAACGAGAACCTAAATGAAGAAGGGAGAAGAAGAAGGATTAGGAGTGTGATTGATGATGAGAGAGAGTGTTTGGTGTGTGAGATTGGTTGGAGAGTAAGGAGACTTGTGGAGAAGGATGAGCATATCAGGAATGGTGCGAATGTTTAGGCTGAAGCTTTTCATGTCCCTCTCTCACTCTTCAATCCTCTATTCTTCCAGTTCTTTCAAGCTCACATTGATTGCTCTCCCTAACTTAGATCTTGAATTTCAATCTTCAAAAATGGTTCACCCAATGTTTTTATATGAAATTGAACCTTAGAAACACCTTATCGACATCAATTCGAGCAATCGTCGGCCGCCAATCAGCTCTTCACGATGGCCATTGTAATCGCTCCTCCACGATCATTGAATCCCCTCTTTCTGTGATCACTTGTTTGGAGGGAAATAGGGTTAAACTTGACATGTCTCTGTCCTGTGGGCATATCATGAACAGAGATGAGGAGAGTTAGAGTAACGACGTTAATTGATTTTGTGTAAAAAAAATATTGAGGTGTCATTCTTCTATTGGGGAATTGGACCAACTGAGTATAAAGCACTGGATGTAAGTTTTGTCCTTCTAATAATCAATTGTTATAAATTAATTTTATAAACCATAGTGATTTAAGAAAATCTATTTTATAAATTAATTTTATCAAAAGTCTAGGAAGAATCATGATAAGGTCCTAAGAAAAAAATGTGATTATTAAAAAATTCCCACAATAAGTGACTAACATTCAATAGCAAATTTTAATGTAATAAATGTAATTAATAAGTCTGCACTGCTCATTTGTTATTAGAATTTTTTAGTGACTATATTCATTTCTTGAAACCTTAGATTCTCCCCAAAATCTATTCTTCTCACCATTAATTTAAACACCATTAATTTAAACGCACACAAAGTGAGAAAAGCAGAGGAAGTTTTTATTTTCTATCAACAACATGATCATCAAAGGCTTGTGTTTGTTTGAGGGAGGCACGAAAGCAAGCATTCTTGTGTATGTTGTGCATGCTGGGAAAGGCTTTTTGACCGTGCTTGTGCTGGCTGGCTTCTTCTATCATTTCAACTCTGTGATCAACACGCCACCGTTTTGAAAATTCTGACGATACTACCTCATGCCCTTAATTTAAGTTAAATAAATTACCTTAAATTGTTTATATTTGTGCTTTTTATACTAAACTAATTTACTTAACTTATAAAATAATATATAATCTATTAATACTCAACATATGTTTTGATTAACTAGCTCATTTAACTTTCTTAATCTCTCCAAAAAAAATCAACTAATCTTATATTAAGGACCGAAGGTAGTAATTGGCAGGTTCGATCAGATGTGTTCCTAGGGAGGACAACACCCATGATAGATCATTTAGCTAAGCTTTCTTGTAATTTTATTTGAGATTTTTGTATCAAGAGATGGTAGCTATGAAGGAGTTTTAGAGCTATACTTTGTAGTATTGTTTTGTCACCTGGTGGAAATGTATTACAGTAGTATTAACACAAAAAAAAAAAAAAAAAAAACCTTTGCATGATTTTCTATTCACATATAAAAATGGGATGGATTTTGCTTTGCTTCACAATCCAAACAGAAAATATGCCAAGTCAATGTATAGAAAATGGATTTTATACATCCAATGCTCCTTATCAAATTGATCTCGAGCTCAACTTTCGTGGATAATAAACCTACTTAGGATTCAACATGATGATTTGAGTTTATGTTAGTTAATACTCCTCCAATCCTTAATACATACAAGTATAATACATATTTATCTAATTTGATTATAGGGTTAAGGTGAAAAAATATATATGAACTTTTCTTAAAAGTACACCCAACACCAAATACTTTTTTTAGGAGCAAAAATAACTATGTGATTACAAAATAGATACAAGAGTCACAGTTTCCGTTAATGTGAGAAAACTTTTGTTAATGTCAGCTTCTGATTCTGCTTTGTTCTCCTGTTCACAGTATTCTTCTTCTTCCTCTTAATTTCATTGATTTTAATATTATTCCGATTATGTACTCATACAAATATTACAATCATGCTAGAATCTTCTTCTGCTGCTAACGATTTTATTGTTGTTATTATTATATTATTTTAATAATGCTGCAATTAAACCCCCCTTCCCAAAGGTCATCTTTTTCCTTTTCTCAACCTTTATTTCATTACTCCGCTCCTTCTCTGGTTTGCAGTACTACTTAGTGTTATATGATTAGTTTATCAATAATTATATTCGTTTCTTTCTCACACAATTAATTGAATCAACGCAGAGTTTATCCATAATTTCATTGACCGTAAAACCCGTTGAGAGAGTGGGGCTTCACGATCCAAGTGATAAGAATGACCGCACTGTACCATTCCCTCTCTTGCTTTCCTACTGCTGCTGCTGAATCGTATGAGATCCCATAAGATTCAATAATATGCCACCCACTTCTCCTCATGTTAATTCCCCCTGTCTCTGTCTTTTTAACTTCGTAGTTTTTGGCCCTTTTCCTCACTCTGTTTTTTAGCACTTCCCTTGTGTGTTGTAATTGTGATGTAGCCCAGTTTTACTGTACTTCTTTTTCTGATGGGGAAGAAGGGAGGTACCTCTTGGTTGACCGCTGTGAAAAGGGCATTTAGATCTCCCACCCAAGACACTGACAAAAGGAACCATGAAGACGACAAGGTAAACTAATTCACTGCAACTCAACTTCGATTTTCCCCTATCATCCATGTCTGTTCTTGTCAAGAATCATCCATTTCCTGAATTCCTTTTTTTTTTTTTTTTTTTTTGCAGAAGAGAGAAAAACAACGATGGATTTTCAGAAAAACACCGAATCAGGACGCAGCGATGAGTATCCAGCACACTCTGGCTACGGGTTTAAAGGATTCTTCCACCCCCAAATGCCACGTCTACTTTAGTCAAAGGATGAGTAAATTACACATGGGCTCCAGCTGTCATAGTTAAGGAAAAGTAACGGAGGTTTTCTGACATTAACAAAAATTGTGACTTTTGCACCTATTTTGTAATCACATAATTACTTTTACCCCTAAAAAAAATATTTGGTGTTGGGTGCACTTTTAAGAAAAGCTTATATGTATTTTTGCACCTGAACCCTTGATTATATTAAGAAAATTAATTAATATAATATGTATTTTCTAAAATATCTTAGTCACCTTTTTTAATTCACTCATTCCCTCTCCTCCTTGATTAATGTTGAGGGAGCATCAATAGGAGTAAATTACTTATATTTAGGATCAATATTAACTTTTCAAATAAGTCTTATATTAAGGATCAGAGGGAGTATAATACTGAATATTATTGGATTATTGTTAAGAATTTAAAAGAAAATAACAATTATTGTTAAACAATACTCCCTCTGGTTTTAAATATTAAGAAAGCTAATTAAATTAATTTAAAATATTTTTATTTGTCATTTTTTCTCCAACTATTTTTTTAACTCATAAATTGATATATAATCTAAGGATATACAACATATGATATGATTAAGTAATTTATTTAGCTTCCTTAATCTCTTCAAAAAAAGTCAACTCTATCTTATACTTAGGATCAAAGAGAGTTTCATGTGTTATCCAAAAGCTTGCGTGGAACATGAAAGTGGTAAAAATGTGGGTTAGCTTGTCAAAGATTTTGTTTTTTATTCAAATCAAGGTTTGTTTGGATTAATGTTGGCAAAAAGGTAAGTTTTATTCGATCTAACTTCTTCAAATTGAAGTTGGCATAAAATTTTATAAAAAAAAGTCACTCTGACAAAAAAAATTATTTGAATGTATATTGCAAAGTCAATTTTAGGATGTTCAAATTTAAAGAAAAGTAAAAAACTAAAAGTTAAAGGTCACAAAAATTGTTTTAACTAACTTTCAAGTAGTTTTTGAGAAAAGTTAGTTGTCTAATCCGAGCCAAACATCTTTTCTTAATCCAACGTGAGTTCTTGGAAGGAACCCTGCCATGGAACATGTTAGAGAGATGCCTATTGTTGGAGGAAGTGGTGTGTGTCGATTTGCCAGAGGTTTTGCTTTGGCTTATACTCTTTGGGCTGATCCTAAAACTAAAACTGCTGTTGTGGAATACAAAGTTACGGTCATTCATTTCTAGGCCATTTTGCTTTTCGCTTTGTTTTAATTTGTCTTATCTATTATAAGGAAAAAAATCATGATGTTGTTGTTTTACCATGAAAACATGTTGTTGACATTTTGTATCTTTAATTGTATTGTGTGTGTGTGTATTAAAGGTTCTTAAGTGTCTCTTGCCTATTAATGTAACTTTTCGTTAGTTGTGATTTTAATAGAGTGTGGATTTATCAAGAAATACTTGCATACTCTTAGAATGCCACGTCATCCGTACTCTGATCAATTAAAACACAACACCTACACTAATTTCTGATAAAAAAAAACACTTACACTAATTTGAATCCTAACTGTCATCCTTTATTATTTTCTGAAAACGATAATAAAAAAAAGCCTTCCCTCAACTCACGTGCACCTTCCTTCACCTCCCCGGCTTTGTGCCTCCTCCCCACTTAGCACCACCATCACATCGTCTTCTCTTTCCTCTCCACCTTCTTCTCTGACAATTTAATTAGATCTTGGAACTCCTCCGAAATTGAATTTAACATAGTATTTTCAGGCCTAGCCACTTTAATTAGATCTTGAAACCCCTCCCCAGTCGGCACCATCATCACATCGTTTTCTCCTGCCTCATCCACCCCATTTTCGAGCCTCACCACTTTGCCTCTAGTTGCTCCCCAATTATTCTCACCAGTAGTGATTGAACTGTTAGGTAAGAGGTGACTGCGGTCAAGGGTTAGGTCGGCGAAGAAGATGGAGAGGAAGAAAGTGCGTGGCTGATGAAAGAGCCTTTTTTCCCTCTTTTTCGGCAAAAAAAATTGAGACTGTCAATTGGGATTAAAATTCATTTAGGTGTTATGTTTTAATTGGTCAGAACACATATGAAGTGGCACTCTGAGAGTATACAAGTATTTCTCGGATTTATCACTTTCATGTAGCGTAATGCAATTCATTCTCTAATAATTTTTCCTTATTTGCAACACATAATTAATCTTCATTGAGTGTTAGCTTTGCATTAGCAACCAGTGCAAAAAGATGAAACATAATTCATTTAAAGAAAAATAATGACATTTTATACTGGTTGTTGTTTTATTAATCGGTATAGATACACTAGTTACTTAAGCAATTGGTATAGAAATCAACACCCTTGCTGCTCATTTATGAAATTGCCACCTATCGCCCTTTCTATCTAAAAAACCAAGGTATTAAAACCCGGACCGGGTATTGAACCGGTCGGGGTATTAGGTTAAGGGTCAGTGGGTCAAACCGAGGCCAAACCAGAGCTAAACCGGGACCAAACCGGTGAGTAATTGAAGATTTTAGGCTTATAGTATGAAATTCTAAAGGCAAAATTTTTTTTAAAAAAATTTAAAAAAATTGGGACCCAGACCCGACCGGGAACTGGACCGGTCTACTGACCGGTTTGGCGGGTTCCGGGCCGGACTGACCGGTCTGGTCTGAGTCCAAGAACCCTGTAAAAAACAGTCAATTAATTATGGAATTTCGTCGCTAAATTGACTTGGTGGCGGAATTCCATCATTAATTAATCAATAATAGTCTATTGGACAATGATTTTATTGCCAAATTCCATCGTTAATCCACTGTTTTTGTATTCTCCGCGGCAACTGATATAAAATGACTGATGTAAAAAAAGCGTTCTTTTTTCTGCTAATTGGTGGGTAGTGCACGTGTTAAAACTTTACAATATACTTGTTCTATCATATTTCTCCTTCCTTAATTAAAGTTTTAGTTTTAAACTGATTATATATCCATCAGTAGTATTTAAAATATTATTTTCATATAATTCGGATATACACGCGCATATTAGAAAATTTTCCATATGCATACATAAAAACTTATTCATTTATTCTCATACATATTGATATTTAGAACTAACCACTTGGTTTACATGTATGACTCAACGAAGATTGACCAAAGTAAAGGTAAGAAAAAGCACATAAAATAGAAGGACGGAAATCAAGAATCATACATCACTTAAGGATGTAAAACATAAAGATGAAGAACGTACAGATGATTCAAGAAGAGCTGATGAAGAATGAAGAGCTTGGATGCATCAAGATCTCGGACTTCATAGGTATAAACTTTAGGCTAGAATCTTTATGCTACGTACTCTGTGATATATGGTCAATTGTGGACTAATATTATTTCCCTCGATGGCTATATAAGGTCAAGGGTAGACCCATGCTTCCTCAATATATGGCTTCATGCAATCCCTCATGTACTAATATTATTTCACGCAATGGCTATATGGTCAAAATTGCAGACCCATGCTCCCTCAATGGCTTCAAGTACCCTCAATGGCTTCACATATTCAATGCGAACTACTCCTCCAATCCTAAATGTAGGATATAGTTTATAGTATAAATTGTACTATAAATTAATTAGGTCTTACCTTTTGGATCAGGGATAGTATTTTTATTTCCCTCAATGGCTATATATGGTCAATTGCAGACTCATGCATACCCCCTTAATGGCTATATATAAGGTCACTTGCAGACCCATATATATATACTCCCTCAATGGCTTCTTGTAGTCAACTGTGGACCCATGTTTTCCTCAATGAAAGGCTGCATCATTTTGAGGTTTAGATTCTCCTCAAGTGAAATGCTCTTGGCTTGTCTAGAGATATAAAAAAAGTATATCTCTTTTATAGGCCTTAGAACAAAAAAAAACTTGAAGAGAACCTTGAATCCACGTCAATTCAAGAGAGAGATACCGAGAATAATAAAACTCCCAGGACATGCAAGTCCTACTACATATACTATTATCTCTATCTCTCTCCCTCTGACTCGCTTCTAGTACTTCCATGCTGATATGGAATAGAGTGGACGATCATTCCAACAGACAAACAAACATTGATTATGCTCCTCAAGCTTATAACCCCTTCCGTAGTTTTGCAATGGCCTTGTTACTTGCAATATCCTAGCATAGTTAAAAGGTTTTCTCTGAAACCCAGCTAGTTCAAGCCATCTAACCCAAGTCTCAGCTTTCTCATGCCTCTCTTTTCTTTGAATTCCCTCACAAGAAATGATGTTCTTGATTTCTTCACCCAAAAGCATCCTCTCCATGATTGATCTATCTGCTTCTCTTGCTCTAGGAACATTGGCCTCCAAGCAATCAAAGAGTGCACCATAGAAGACTAGTGCATTCTCAAGTCTTGTTTTGAGGGAAGACTCGTTGGCGTTTGATTCTTGCTCAGTGATTAGCATCAACCTGGGTTTGAGGTTCCATATTGCATTTAGAAAACACTCCATCTTAGGGGAAGGGCATGGAGAAAGGGTTGAGTTAGGACTAGGTCTGATCCTTAGTCTCTCAAACAACTCTGCAAAATATTTGTTCATCATTTGACCTAATCCATTAAGTGGGGTTTGCCTAAAACACCCACGGTTCTTCAAAAGGCACCATAACAAATAAGTACAATAAATCTAATGATAATTTAGGAAATTTAAAACTTTTTACAATAATAATATTATACTTTTTTAATTAAAGACTAGAGTTATTAAATTTTTTAGGACTTATATTAACGATAAAAAAAGTGGATTGACTAGTTGGATAGTCGATCAAATTCACTAGCAACTCCAGTTTGGACTTGAAGATTGTTTTCATAGTTCAGCAAGAGTTGGATTGGAGTTGAGTTGGAAACCCAAACAATATTTTTTAAACAAATCTGATGGGTTTTGGGCCTAGCAGAAAATATACTGAAAAATTAAAAACCTATAAAAAATTTAAAATAACTTACCCTTTTAATTTAAAAGTCCAAGTATATTTCCACACCAGTCATAATAGCGTGTGTTATTTTATTGAAAACTTCAAATATTTTATAGTATTATTAGGCAGACAATTAGACGTATTATACATTCATCATTTTATATATATATAATTATTTTTACTTAATTATTACATCTATCGTTCATGAAAATCAGGCACTCAGACTTTGATGTTATACTATATTGTTTTAAAAAAGTTATTACGCCTTCTATCTTTAATGTAGAATCTAATTAGAAAATTATGGTCCTAAATGTAATATATATTTTTTATATTTTTCAGTTTTTCTTAATTTACCTGATGATCTTGTAACAAATAATTAAATATGAAAAAAGTACGTTATATTAACCAATTTGTGTACGAAATTAGGAAGATGTGTTTTGCATCAAGGATGGGAGGGGCACTATATTACCATAAATACGCATATGAAATGAAACAACTCGCGTACCTGCAGGAGAATTCGTAACGGTTTGATCATCAGAAGCAAGAAGAGAATGGAGCTGAAGAACAGAAACAACGGCAAGAGGTTCATCTGGCTTCAGTGGCAACTTATCAAACTTGAGATTCTCCAATTTGCACTCAAATGGATAAAAGAAGAAAGGGAAGCTCAATCTCTCAGCCTCTTCCATCAATTGAAACCCTGTCTTTTCCAGAACCTCCTCCTTCTCATGAATCCCCGTTATTTTCAGAAACGGAAGAGGCAAATTATCCGCTTGATACAGATCCTTCAATGTATGAAGAAGATGGATCCACTGTTCTGGATCTGAAGCGTTTAAATCGATCACATGAATCACAGATTCGCCTCTCATGGCTTCAGCTATGGCGTGATTCGAGATCCAGTATGAGAACATCAGGAAGGGACACAGCTCTCGGAAAAGCCGCCGGACAAGCACCACCTCCGACGCTGACAAGCTACTCGTCAGATGCAGTGATTCCGACAGGCCGGGGATGCACTTGTTGAGCATCCGATGAGCGAGGCCTTCGTTGGCGTAAGTGGCCACGCGCTGAAGGGCATTGCCGTCGGGGCCGGCCAGAGTGGCGATTTTCTGGAGGGTGGCTACCACGTTCATGACGTCGCCGGTTTCGGTAAGTTTTGCACAGTGTGGAAGTAGGCGGGCAATTAAAATGCCCTTTGCTTCCCATCCCATTTCTGCAAGCCATTGGTATGGCGAGCCTGAGTTTGAACCAAAACCTGAGCTTGAGCCGGAGTCAGAACTGGAACCTAATTATCAATCATATATGATTAAACAATAAAGATGAACTTGGAAATTATAAATCAAATAATCTTTTGATTTGAGCTGTTTTTGATCAAAATTTGGGATTTGAGTATACTCATGGGGTATTTTTTTTTATTATACTAAAAACTTAGGAATTAGTACATTGTTTTATTTTTAATTAGTACATTGTTTTATTTTGTTCCAATATAATATAAATTTATCCAGGAGTAGTGCAGACTAGTGCAAAATCATAAGCCAACTCTAGCCATGATAAAGGAGTGTGGGATGAAGCGTGGAAAAGATCATGAGATCAAAGTACTTTGATACAGTAGAAATCACAATACACTCTTTTTTTTTGTTGACCTGGCTTCACAATACACTCTAATTGCATTGGATTACTTGAGCATCCCCGTGAACAGCCTTAATAGTAGTTAGATTAAGGATGATTCAATGCACAATGCTTTCACTAAGTGATGTCTAGAGAAGACCAGATGTACAAAGTCTTACCCTGTGCAAATGGGGAGGCTGTTTCGAGGCTCTCCAATGACAATTACATTATTGGGTCAAAAACAAAGGGGAAAAAAAATAGAGAGAGAACAGAACAGAACAATTTCTTTGCTTTCTCCTCATAATAAACTTACGGATATGGAGTTTCAGTAATTAATATCTCAAACACCCAAATAATTGGAGGAGATAAATAGAGAATATTTTTATATACCTGGATCCATTGTGAAGAATAATACAGTACAGAGACTTGAAACTTTTGGATCTCGGGAGAAAAAATTGATTAAAGGGGTTATAGTTTTATAGAACCATTTGAGGACAAAATATAAGAAGTTTAATTTAATGTCATCGACATTATATATATATGTATATGGTTCTTGACGATCGAGGAATAAATAAAAGACATTAGGAGAATAAAACAAGATTTTTTTTGGTCATGTATATGTATATGACTATTGAGACAGAAATATCTCTCTCATTTCTCCTCGTCTATGGAAGGTGTGCTAGCCAGAGACAAAAACAACTTCTTTCCAAACAATATCTGTTTGCACATAAACGTTTGTCCTAGAGGCTTTGGATTGTCAAAGGTATAATAAGTTATTGATCATAGGATTCTTTTTCTTTTTTTCCTGATGATTACATTTATCTCTCCTTGGTTTTGTAATATATATTAAAGTTGTCTTAGTAACGAGGCAAGTAACCCATATACTAATTTAGTTTCTATCAACTTATTCCAACCACCACAAATTCTCATTTTTTAAAACAATTATTTGATATAGGGCCATAAGTTATTTATAATTTTTTAGCACGTTTGTTTCATTCATGTAACATAGAATTCAAATTTGAGATTTTATATAAATGGATATCAAGTCACCTCCTAAAATGAGAATTATTTTAATTTAGAATCCAATAATGATTAAATCTATACTAGTTCGTGATAGTGAATATCAAGTAGCTAGTTAGGAAAAAAATATTAGATTGTTTTTCTTTTGGGTAGAAACTAAATTGTTGGAAGATGGGTTTGCCCGCCATTATTTATGCGAAGCTTAAAAGAAACTTTTCTTGGATTAATTTTCTAGGGTTATTGTGTTTAGCACCCTGAAATGTTTTTATAGGTGCTTCCAATTTCTTAAAGTAATTTGTGGTGTGTCTTGCACCCTAAAATATTTTTTAAATGTGTTTAGTATTCTAAAGTATTTTGTGTGACAATTTTTCTCTAAAAACTACTAATTTTTTAGAAGAAATTGTGCCAGTAAAGTAGTTTTTTAGAAGCAATTCAAACCTCATCATGAAATTCCAAAAAATCTTTTTAAGTGAAGGTGCATCTAGCATCTAAAGTATTTTTCCAATAGCAATTTTGGGGTGCTGCACGCACCACAAAATACGTTGGGTGTTGTACGCGCTGGGAAAAATACTTTAAGATATTGAATACCCCATGAATTACTTTAAAATACTGAATAAACTTGAAAATATACTTTATAGTGCTAAACACACCTTAACCCTAATTTTCTGTTGGTTTCAAAATATTATATGTAGGTAGACACTATGTTAGAAAATGGGTTTGCTCTCCTCTATAAAATAAAAAAAGCTATGGTTCCTTTTCGTTTGGGTTCAAAAGATATCTTCAATTATAGAGCAAAGTTTTAAATCCCTATTGAAAATTAAAACGCCAACAACTTTTAATACTTATCTAGTCCAAAATGTAAATTTTTTTTTTTCTCATTTCATCCCATATTTATCATTTTTCTAAATAAATTTGCTTAACTTATAATTTAATGTTACTCATAAATATTTTAGAGAGATAATTTTATATATGATATAATTAAGTAATTTAATTAGCTTCCTTAATCTACTTAAATCAGATAAATAAGTCTTACATTAAGGACTAGATGAGTACTATTTTTTGAGTACAAAATAAAATTTTGAATAATAATTTCTATAAATTCTACATAATTAAGTGGATGTAGGCATTGTATTCTAACAATCCAATCGGTCCAACCATTCAATCAATTTTAATTGGCTTTCTTCTCAAAGAGGTTTCTTGTTATGTTGACCATAACAAGGTTTTGTGTTGGAGTTTGCCAGGGTCATTTTGTAGCTTTGTATTGGCATGCAAACTTACAAAGAATAAAAACACTAACTAGCTTGCTTATTAATTGAGAAGGAAAAAACTATATAGTGCTTCGAGCCGGGAATTCGGGCTGAGCCCGTCGGGCCAGCCCGTTTAGGCCCGAGCCCGTCAAGGGCTGGGCCTATGATTTAGAGGCTGAAAATGGAAGAGGGCCTAAAAGGGCCGGCCCTGTAGGGCCGCAAGCCCTGTAGGGCCAGCCCTGAAGCCCTGCGGGCCGGCCCTTTTAGGCCCGTTTAATATTTTTTTAAAATAAATTAATAAATATAATATCATTATATTAAATTATCAATATGAGAGACACCTAAGTTCCTAATCAAGTATTAATAACAGGCAAACACTTATTAATTGGTTTGATTTATTTTATTTTCTACAATGTTTTATTCATTTAAACTTAAAAAAAAGGCTAATTTGGACATTAGATGATTATTTTAACTAAAAATTTATGAGTTTTAAAAATAATGTATACCAATTTAAAGCAAAATAATAAATAAATTGTAAAACTTAAAAAAAAAATTGAATTAAAATGAGTTTAAGCCCGTTTAGGCCCGAGCTTGTGAAGGGCCAACCCTGTAGGGCCGCGGGCTTAAAAAATATGGTACATTTTAGGAAACGGGCTTAAACGGGCCGGCCCGTTTAGGCCCGAACCCATGAAGGGCCGGCCCGTTTTCCCAGCTCTATTAGTGCTTAGTTAATTCAGCCAATTAGAAGGAAGGGTTAGAAACGAAAAGCATGATGCATTAACCTTCCAAAGGAGAATTACTCTATGCAAACATAGATGAAGCAGAGTTTCACTTGCGCACAATTGCGCACATTGAAAATTGTGATGAGCTAAGAAAATTTAAAAGGGCCAATGGAAAATAAGGCAATAAATTATATGGGTATCATTACACTGAAAAAAAAACCAAAAAAATTGTAGACAAAATTGTTTTGTCTGTAATCTTAGAATACTAAAGTAAGAAATGGAATTTTATTTGAAAATTGAAGCCAGATCCAACTTAATGCAACACTAGAAGTTAGAGAGGAGCCACAACTGAGGCTTCCATATTATTTGTTGTGTAATTTTCTTGTTTATGAGTATAGAATATCACGAAGGGTGGGGGCCTCCAAAAGTTTCTCTCTGACTATTTGATTTGAAACGAATTTCACAAAAATCTAAATCGTCCAACAACAACCAATTACGAAGGACTGGGGTTGGCTACATAGATAGCATGTTATCATTAAACTCTATCAATAACCAAATCTTTGGACAAATTACCTTGGAGATCTAGTTTAGTAACCTCATTGAGTGTTCACTTCAGTCCTCCTCTACCCCTTTTCACATGAATCTAAACTGCTTGATCTATCTTACTCACCAGCTCACCTGCTAGCCTTTTTTGTATGTGTCAAAACCACCTCAAACAATTTTTTATTATTTGTCTTTGATAAATGCCACTTCAACTCTTCCTCATGTATGGTCATTATGAATATTATCTTCTTCGTTTTTATGTACACACATCAACCTCAATATCCTCATTTCAATTACCCCACTTTATATTTTTGTAGTCTCTTTAAAGCTTAACACTCATTACCATATATTATTGTTGGTCAAATAATAGTATAATGAAACTTCCCTTTTATTTTATTAAGTACTTTTCAATCACAAATAACTCTGATAGTGTTTCTCCATTTAAACCACGTTTGAACTTTGCCACTTGTATAATGATTTGATCTCCCATTTTAATCTCCAACTCCTCCAAATCACTTCTAGTAATCCAGATCATAATAGGTTCACAATCGGTTGTAAACTCCAAAATGCATGATGATTAGTGAAAAATGAATTTTTAAAAGATATCCCATTATGAAAAACACTGATGATAAAAATCACAGCTCCAATACCATGGTACAAAGCGTAAAAGAACTCAATTAAAGAGATGAGTTGCAATATTAATGAAGTCAAAGTACTTCTGACTTTATTTTTGCCCTTGTACAATCTTTCACATACACATTGTTCTTTGAGGGTGTTATTACAGTTCACTCTCACACTATAATCAGACTCAAATTAACTTACATGTGGACATGGCTCAGGACAAAAAGAAACAAAAAACACCTACATTTGTATATTATTAACAAAACTCAAATCAAACAATGGCATTTATACTTCACAATGCATAACATAAAACCCAGCTTCCTATAATGCTCTTTCAAGTCCACCTTGAAAATTTTCTCTTTAGAACCTCCAGGCTGATATGGAAAATAGTGGGAGATCATTCCAGCAAGTAAACAGACATTGATTGAAGTCTAACAGCTTGTATCCACTCCCATAGCTCTGCAATGGCCTCGTCACCTGCAACATTCCCTCATAGTCCATAGGAACCCTCACGAACCCGGCCAATTCAAGCGATGGGCGCCATGTCTTCAGAAACTTACCATGCCTCTCTTTTCTATCAACTCCATCACAACCAATAATGTTCTTCATCTCCTCCCCAAGAAGCATCTTTTCAGCATGATTCTCTCTGCTGCTTTTGCTTTCGGGACATTAGCTTCCAAGCAGTCAAACAATGTAGCATAGAAATTAAGTGCCTTATCAAGCCTGTCAGTCAGATAAGGTCCATTGTTGTCTGATTCTTGTTCTGTGATGACCATCAAACGCTGTTGGAGCTTCAAGAGGCTACTTAGAAACCTCTTCATCTTCGGTGAATCACATTGCGAAGGATTAGGTGGCAAGACTGAATCAGGACTGATTTGATCATCAACTGCCAACAGAGAATGAAGATGAAGCACAGAACTTATAGCAAGGGCCTCTCCTGGCTTCAAAGGCAATTTCTCAAAGCAAAGTTTCTCCAACTGGCTTGAAATGGGATAGAAATGGAAGGGAATGTTCAGTCTCTGTGCTTCTTGAATCAATTGGAACCCTGTTTGTTCCAAAACCTCTTTACTATCATGAATCCCAGTAATCTTCAGCAAAAGTTAATTGGTGATCTCCTTGGTTTTGTTCCTTCAAAGTGTGAAGAAGATACATCCATTGAGTAGCATCACAGGCATTAAGATCAATAACATGAAACACTTTTTCTCCTCTCATGGTATCTACAATAGCCTGATTGGTGATGATATAAGAAAACTTCAAGAAGGGACAGAACTCAAAGAACAACTTTCTTGCAAACTGTTTCATTAAGGTTGGCAAGGGATTTGACAGATCAAGGGCTTCAGGCACACCGAGAATGTTCTTGATTAACCTGTAAGCAAGCCCCTTGTTTAAGTAGGTTGCTACCCTCTGCATGGGATCACCATCAGGACAGGCAACACTAGCAATGTTCTCAACTGCTGCACTTGCATTGTGAAAATCGTGAATCTCGGTGTTCCTAGCTAGCGCCCGTCGCGAGGAGACGAGGTAGGTATAAGCCCCTGCACTCCACTTTCATGTTTGCCAGGTACTGCTTTGGTGAATCTATTCAAGGACAGAAACCGAGTCATGAATTAAGAAGTACAGAATAATAATTTGGTAGGTATTTCGGTTGATCAGTATCTTGAACTTAATACTAGCTCTGATATTTAATATAAGAGCTAGTTGACAAATTTGGGTAGATCATGGAAATTATTTATGTTAATTATTTGTAATAAATATATATTGGCTTTCCTAATATATCATCTTTCATCGTAACTACTATTGAATAGAAAATTAGAAACTCTTTAATGTATGTGTGCAATCAATAAGGATATTTTAAGAAAAAAGTGTAAGTGTGTGTGTGTGTGTGTTTGGGAGTTAACATGAGTTGAAATCTTATATTTATGACCAAATCTAATCCCAACTAGCTTTTGTATTAAGGGGCAGAGTTAGTATCACTTAGTATACTTGTATTTCAAACATGTCTATTGTCATTCAAAGTTTTTGCAGGTGCCAGCACCCTAAATTATTTTTAGAATGATTGACGCACCTGAAAAAATATTTCATGGCGCTGATGCACCACAAAATATTTTAGAGCATTAGATGCATAAAAAGATATATTTCAGGATGCTAGATGTACATTAAGGACTTATTTGGTATGAGGGGAGGGGAGGGAAAATGAGCGGAGGGAAATTTTTTTTGAGTTAAATTTTAAAAAAAATGATAGAAGTGGAGTATAAAGTTTTTAATTAAGTGTTTTTTACTCTTTTATATTACATATTCTTTATATTAAAATTTTGTAACCTCATTTCTCCAATTTTCTTAAATTTAACTCAAAAATTTTCTCTCCCTTCCAAATCCCCCATTCCAAACAGAACCTAAACCTAAAATTGAGGGGGGAGCGTTTAGTGGGCCCTACTTGAATTCTAGAGCACATGATTTGGGTAGGTTTAATAAGCCTAATTAAGACAAATGACCCTAATATTAAGACCTGATTATAAAAAAGACTTGGTTGATTGGCCCACCAAACCCCCTTTCCTTATAGAGAAACTAATTCTTGTATATTTAAATGAACATATTTATTTTTCTTATTATCTCATCTTCATAAGCCATCTCATTGTGAAACTTAAAAGGAATCACAAGCGCAACAACATATTACCTGCATCCATTATGAAGAGACCAACACACCAGAGATTCAAATTGTTGGGTCTTCAGAGAGAGACCAAAAAAGCTGGAGTAAAGATCTTTTTAGGTTAGATGATAAAGTGAGGGAGTAGAAATTATAAATTGATATAGGCCTTTCTAGTATTGAAGGGCACTACGTTTTCTCATTTCATTATTTGGATTTATCTAAAAAGGTTCTCTTACTCATTTTGCGTTTTAAAAAACGGCGAAATTCTGACTGGTTTTATTGCTTAAACCAAAAATTTGCGAATGGCACAAAGATATGTGTTTGTTATGTGGGGAAAATGAAACAGATCATGGACAAACAATCTTTTTTTCCTTGAATAAACCAAAGCGAGGAAGAAGCAAGGAAAGTAATAGAATGTCAGATTGTGGACAGAAACTGTAAGAAAAATATAACTAAAAGGAGATTTGGCGTACCGGGGCAAATCCATGTTCGGATCTGGGTCAAAGCTCCAATACTTCATACTTGTGCCCACACAATTATTAGACTACTAGAGCCTAATTGTGATTTGCACAGCAGATCACCAGAACTAGAAAGATGGTAGGAGAGAAGAGAATTGTCAGAAAACTCAATGGCGGGGTGAATTGCAATTGAGAAGGACACCCTATTTATAGTGGTTTATGGAGGCCACTAATTAGGAAACGTGTACACTCCTTCTTGCCCTCCAAGACAGCAATTAATTGATTCTCAATTAATTCCCTAATTATGGTGATTTGTTCCTCATTTAACAAATCCATAATTAATGCTGAATTATTCCACAATCTGCATTTAATGATGATTTTATTCTTATTTGATTAGGCTACTTATTTTCTAATCAAATAGTCCGGCCCATCAAGGGCGGACTTGGACCCAAAGTCCAACATCTCCCACTCGCACTTGATGGACCTCCCATCCTGCGTGCGTTACTCTTTCTTGTTTCATACTTAGCGTCTGCCGTGACTGCGTGGGCAAAAACGTCTTTAAGATTTGGTACTTGTGATACTAGAAATCCCTCATATTGGATCAGCATCCAAGGACACCCTTTATATATAACCGTAAGCTATATATTCATTGCCTCATATGCCCCATATTCTCTCATACATATTACTCATAGCATATCTAATCCCTCTCGAGTTAATATGTTGATTAACTCAGATTGCCTTCTACGCACATAGTATCCGCACTTACTAGCTATACATAGAGCTAGTAAGGGGTCGACCATAGATACTAGCACATCTTATATATCTAGGAGTAAATCTTCCTTTTTGACTAAACATCAATCTATCTTGACTTGGTCGCTTTCCTAGTTTTCAGTGTGATCATGGAGCTTCAGCTAAAGTAGCTGTCACCAAACCAAGCTTTCATGATGCCGTCTAAGTCTTAAGGGCATCGCGGAAGGATTTTTCCTTCCTGGGACTCACACTGTAGTGAACTAGAGATCTTTCACCTACATCTCATGTTGCAGTTTAACTCTTAAGCACATGCAGTATGAATTGCATGCTACGGTGAGGTGTACGTCGATTTCTTTTCTTTCACCGTACAGACATTAGTTCCAAAATGTACTCAACATTCGAATCTAGAACTTTCTTTTTCACAATATCTCTTTTACAATCTCATTTATGAAAAAGAGTTCTTTGCCTGGCTACAGGTCTATATTCATGCTTCAATCCATTTTCTGTGTATATGCACACATGTAGATCTCATCTCAGTCTAACCGAGGTGACTCAAACGCAAAGATTCTTCTTAACCATCTCATAGTGATCATTTGCTCATCTTACCCTCCCATGCCCCCGCAAAACATGGGAAGATGGTTGTTCGTGTGAGTGAACCAACCTTTTTTGACCTGTACGACATACAAACTTGTATACCTTATATGTATTTACTCATAACATACATACTATTTCTTTTATCTTCATATAAAAGAAGTTCACGACCTTATATTTTATTTGCGCCCCAAGATTTTCACTAACTCAATGAAAATCAAGCTATGGGCTCATTAAGGGGATCTACCAATATTCTGTTAGTAGAAGGTCATTGAACTATCACTTTCCCTCTTTGAAATCATATATCTTATAGAGATATATCAAAAAATATGTTTTGCCTTGCTGTGATACTTAGGATCCTCATCATAAGATGTTATCGCTTGGATCCTTCTATCCACCATTCATTCCCAATCTCTCATAGGAATTACTTTAGTCATATGGCACTTTGAATGATGGCAGAACTCGCCCTGCGTTCTATTTCCATGGATAACAGGAAAAAATACTTTATATATTTCCTTACTCCATCACCATTTGCCTAGGTCTTGTATTGGAGTATCCTTTCAAAAAAAAATTGTTGTCTTGACAACTTAATCCATGGTTATTCTCATAACCCATTTCATAGCAGGACAAAAAACAACTTCCAAGTTTGACAAAAAACATTCGGTCTTATGTACACCAATGTGTACATTCATATTACCAACTATAGTCTCACATGGGACTCTATCCACCTTTCTTATGTTGGATTCCTCATAGGATATGTAACTTCTTTAGGTTTATGCCCTTGACTTCAGGGGTATCCATGGGTTTGCAGTTTAACATCCTAAGATGTCCAAGGATTACACTTGTACATGTCTTAGGTGGAAAAGACTGTATCTTTCTTGTGCAACTCCATTTATCTTGTCATTCAAGATATTTGTTCAACCTATGACTTTCTCAACTCAGAATTTAAGGATTCTATGATCCTTTATTCCTTCGACTCCCTTGACACTTGTTTTATATGTCATTTGACAAAGGATGACTTCACAAAGAATCATCACTGGACCGTTTGGAACTTATGTAGTGTTCTTCTATTATTTTGAAGTTGGTGAGGCTTTCACCTTGTGAAAACCTCATATACTACTATTTGGGTGATTGTTTCTACGAAACCCTTAAGCTTCTTTATGTAAAGTTCATCATCCAATTTTCAAAATTCCAAATCGGAAGGTGGTCTTTACATCATCTTGATGCAAGACTAAGCTTGTTGTCATAGCCAAAGTTCAAAGTTAAAACGCACAACGGACAACCTTCCATTGTATTACCCCCTAGCCACTAAGTGTTTTAGGTTCTATATGCCCCCAACGGATTTGAGAACCTACTTGTTCCCAATCGCCTCTTGTCTAGGCGAAAAATTACCCAAACACGTATTTGGCTTAAAAAGAATCCAAATCCTCCTGTATGGCACTTTGCAATTCATCTTAGCAGGTCCTTCTAGTGTCTTTCAGACACTTATAAGTAGTTATCGTCACCTTCTAAATGATGAAGAGAGCATTGAATCCATTAGGGAATCTATCCCTTATAGTCATTCGCTAGATGATAATTTGCTCCGAGGTGGATTTCATAGGATTCTTTTCCTATGTATGAGTGAGGTAATTCTCTCGTAACTTACCTCTTACCTCTTTTGTTGTGAAAATGGTCTCAATCCTCCCACTCGGATAAGTGAACTTAGGAACACTTGGTTATTCCTTGTCACTTATGAACCTCTTAAAGAGATTTATTGTGATTAATGCTAATTTCTTGCTAGGAAATCTGGATTTTATGAACGTTGTGGCCCACGTTTTTCTCTCAGTCATTGAACTGCCATCATTTTCACTAATGAAAACGTGTCATGTCAAATTCTCATGTCATCTCACAAAGAGATACCTTGTATACCTTAGCCCTAATCTTTCTTACTCATAAGAAGAATTGTGAATATAAAGTTGATGACCCTTATGGTCTTAATGAGCTTGGCCCTGGTCTAAGGCCCATACACGATTCATAGGGTAAGGTCGTGACTGACATAGAGGGCATTTGGTTAAGTGTGAATATAATAATTGTGAGTCCACCTACCAACATATGGCTGATAGCCTCATTGATGCCATTATATTCACAACCAAATCAAGGAGAGGTCTATCTCTCCATTTCAACAACTCTACTATGTTGAAGGATTCTAGGTATTGATAGTTGCCTAACAATGCCTTTCTTGTACAAAAAACTGTTTGAACTAATCACATGGGTGTCCTAAACCCTTGTTAGTTTGAAAGGTCTTATTCTTTCAGTTTACTGATTCCTAACTAGTTCAGCCATTATCTAACAGCTTTACGCTTGCCAAAAATCAAGTAAACATTACTGTATTTTGAGTAAACGTCCACAATGTTAACGAAACACCAAGCTTTATGTCTTGCCCTCACGTTCACTGGTTCACTAACATCATATTTTGCCAATTGTAGTGGATTTTCTCAAAAATGTTTCTTTGTCTTTCTTGCCAGGTAGAATAAGTTTTCAACTTATTCATAAGGGTATTAACCCTTTAGCACACATTGTTTAGCAAATACTCTTTTGCTAGTTTGATCATTCCCTTTGATCAAGGTGTACATGTGGCAAGAAATAGAATCTTTTATCCCTAGAAAGAAACATCAAAATCCAACGAAGGATTTGAGAATCATAGTCCCATCGATCTTTAACTAAAGAGATAGCAAAGATGTGATTTTGTCAGTTGCAATTGCATGAAGTGAATTAGGGTGATTTATCTATGCAGAGTTAACGTGCAAGTTCAAAACCCTTGATTCTATCTCTTTATTGCTTTGCATTTGACATGAAGCTATATGCTTTTGTGAAACATCCACAACTCATGTGGATTGCTACTTTTACAACCCTTAAAGGTTTATCAATGTAGCATTTTATCTTTGCAGAAACCATTGACCTCTTCTAGATCAAGTTTACCTCATAGGTTTCTTGCCCTTAGGTATGGAGGATGAATCCTCTCATTCTTTAGCTAAGTTCGTCTGACTGATTGATCTTGAATCCTTCAGTCTTTCACACTCAAGTTCAATGTGGTGAATCACATTGCTGAAGGTTACAATGTGCATATCATAGGCAATCTTTACTTTTATATACGCCCACTCACTGGAAGACATGGCTCACTCCCACTCACTGGGAGACATAACTTCCTCCCACTCACTGGGAGATGTCTTATCACAACATACACTTGTTATTTGTTAGAAAGAACTTGGCATTTAGTTTTGTCTCAACTTCTTAGTCTGACATCTGCCTCAAGTGTTGCCAAAACAACATGTTAGGACTTAGTACACTATGTTAAAACTTAGCTTAGTTTTAACTTTATAGAAGAAGATCACATATTTCACTATCTTCCAACACTATCCACACGGCTTGGATAAGGTTACATTGCTCATACCAGTATAAGTTTAATCAATGTTGTTCTTTCTATACTTGATAGCATAAACCTTTTGTATCCTTCGATTGCTTCAACCTTTAAATGCTAAAGACTAGTTGGTAGGATGTTCCTGACATCTCATTCTTCTTGAATGAAAGAGATTTGAGAGTTTTTAACTCCACAGATATCTCTATTGAGCTTGTCTTCATAAGCTCAGTCAAATAGACTTGGTCATATTGGTCACTTAGAGGATTATGGTATACAAATAATATTTGTACAAGTTAGACAAAGGATAATTAGATAATAAGTTCACTATTTTCATGTTCAGGAGACAACTATGTTGACTCCAATCCCAATCATGCTAGTTAGCTCATCACCCTTTTAACCATAGTCTTCTTTGAACACATTCCCCTTTAGGTTTCTAGACGCATTCTAGAAACTCTCATTCAATCAAAGAGCAATTATATTAATAAGATAATAACACAATATCATCTAACTAGCATGAATGTTCAAGAAAACAAGGAGAGAATATACTGATTCAATTCTAAAAACAAAGAATTTAATAATAAATTCAATGAAAAGAACACTCAATAAAAAACTTTTTACCTCTTATTATTGTCTCTTAACTAGGTTCTCCCTCTTATAAGCCCTTCTAACTATATTAACTCATGTAGCGTCTAGCTACAATGTCTAACTCTTCTTTGCCATGTTTACATCCACTTATTTGGATATAATTGCAGCATACCTCCCACTTGATGAGATGATTCTAACATCTCTATCTGTCTTATCCTTTGTCACAACATTTGTGATAAAGGATCAACTTTTAGAAGTCATTGCTTCAATCCCAATTGAATCAATGTGGTTAAAAAGCATAGGAAGACTTGTTATTATTCAATAATTATTGAACAATTTCAAGTTGCTGCAATTTTCAGGTTTTATCTTTAAGAGTTTGAGTCAAGGTTGGATAGGATTTTATATTCAAAAACTCATTTGAATAATCCCTTACTTTTAAAGAATTTTGTTGCATTAACCTTATATTGTAGCTGAAATACTCTTAATAAGTAAGTCAACCTATCCCAAAAATAATATAATCCACAAAGACTCAATTTCAATATTTTTTGGGAATTTTTAGGTGCATATAAGCACCTTTTTGACTCAAAATAGATCCAAACGTGCTTCAAATATATACAAATTATATATCAAATTGAAGCTCTCAAATTTAGGGATTTTTAGGAACCAATTACGTCTCAATCGGAGGTCCTATGCGCTGTCACGCCCCCTAGAAGGTCTCTGGATCAAAAAATCTGAAAAAATTGGAAAATTCCAGCACTGGCCACTCTCGGTGGTGGCACGTGACCTACACGCGTCGCCTTGTGGCAGTCCGACAGTAACATGCACCGGCGCCCAAGACACCACGAACCGTCATCTCTCCGACGGTGCTTGCCACGTGTCAAACGGAGGTCCCAGTAGGCCCCACGCACCACTTGTCAATTTCCCTTCGTTTTTTTGTCAGTGCTGACCGTTGACCGTTGAACAGTCAATGCTGACTGGCCAACCTTGACATGTCACTGCTGACGTGTTGATGACATGTCTCGGTCGCGCGTGGCTAGTCAACGAGTGACGTGGCCTTCGTTGACCGATGCTGACGTGGCACTTGACATTGACGTGGTGACCTTTCATTGGTGCCGCATGCATTGGTTGACCGATGACGTGGTGTTGACTGCCACGTCATCATCTTCAACCTCCAGCCGGGTTAACCCGACCCGGTTGGAGCTCCGGCGGGTCATCGGGACCCGCAAACTTCGGGAGGCCATATCTCCCTCGTTTTAGCTCCATTTTTCGCGTTCTTGGTGTCGTTGGAATCGTAGTTCAACGAACTACAAATCCATGGCATTTATTTGATGTGAAAACTTAAATTTCATTGATCAAATCTCGAGTGAAGTGGTGGCGGCGACTAACGACCCGCCAACTTCTTTCCTCCGTTTCTCCCTCATCCGACTCTATTTGACGCGTTCTAAGCATCGTTGGAATCATCACTTCAAGATCTACACATCCATGGCTTCTTTTGAGGAAAAAACACTCAGTTTCAAACACCCCATTTTTTCTCGACGTTGACGGTGCGGCATAATCCGACCTGGATGTGTGTCCTCTGTATCTCAAATGCTTTCTTAGCCTTTGAGGGTTAAAGGCTCTTGTTTTTTGTTCCACATAGATCCCAAAAGACTCACCTTTGAAGAGATGAGGAGAAGAGGAAGCATGAATGAAAATGACCAGAGGAGTGAACATATTCGCCCAACAATCATGAACCCAGTATTTAGAAGTATGCAAAACAAAAAAAGAAACCCACATAATGCATACACACATGTTTTCAAAAAAAAAAAAAAAACAGCATTCAATATGACTTTCGAAATTGACCAACCACGTTAATGCTTCACGCATGTATATGTACAAGGACAATATATGCTTCATGTCAATATGTAATAAAACTCAATCCCTTATTTAATCAAATATGAGAGGAGAGCAGGCCGAAGAATATTGATACGACAATAGCATATAAATTATATGTGTGAATGAGAGGAGAAGAAATATGTACAATATATATTTACATATGTACAGTAGCACAGCGGAAAAAAAATATATGATGGAGATATAAACAAATTATATCATATTATTATTCACATAGAATAATCACAGCCACAAAGATCAACACGCTCTGATACCAATGTAAGAAAAATATAACTAAGGAGATTTGGCGTACCGGGGCGAATCTATGTTCAGATCCGGGTCAAAGCTTCAATACTCCATACTTGTGCCTACACAATTATTAGACGACTAGAGCCTAATTGTGATTTGCACAGTAGATCACCAGAACCAGAAAGATGGTAGGAGAGAAGAGAATTGCCAGAAAACTTAATGGTGGGGTGAATTGCAATTGAGGAGGCACACCCTATTTATAGTGGTTTATGGAGGCCACTAATTAGGAAACGTGTGCACTCCTTCTTGCCCTCCAAGACAACAATTAATTGATTCTCAATTAATTCCCTAATTATGGTGATTTGTTCCTCATTTAACAAATCCATAATTATTGCTGAATTATTCCCCAATCTGTATTTAATGCTGATTTTATTCTTATTTGATTAGGCTACTTATTTTCTAATTAAATAGTCCGGCCCATCAAGGGCGGACTTAGACCCAAAATCCAACAGAAACGTATGATGCCTTTGGGAGTAAGCTGAGTATCCTATATCATAAGTCTATTTATTCACTATAGATGTCCTTAAGTTTTGGGAACCATTTGTGGATCATATGATTATTAAAATAGTTGTCTTGACGGAGAAATTTATTATTTACCAATTTTTTAACGGATATTCCCTACAGTAAATATAACCTCTTATATTTATTAACAAGGTTCGGCACATTTAACAGATAGCTGAGTCGAGGAATACCCCTGATATGTGTGTGTACATATATATATACGTACATATATACAACTATTATACACACACACATATATATTAAAAAAAGGGAAAATCCCTTTGAAAGACAATTTAATTACCAAAATTTTAAATTGGGTTATTAAATTTGAAAAATCTTAAATAAGGTCAAATATCCTAAAATGAGTTGTCAAAATTTGATAATATTATCGTACTACCCCTCATTTAATTCTCTTCCGATCACTATCTCTCTCCTCCCATCCACCATTTCCGATCATCCCCTATTCCAAAATAGAAAAGAAAATGTCCTTACATATAAAGGATTCCTGTAAAAAAAAAAAACAATTCATAGCTGTTGGATTCGTCGTATAAATAATAGGTACAAGAATGTGGGATTCAGAAAATTATAATGTACTAATGTTAATGTAGAAAAATTAAACTATATTTGTTAGGTATAAAAATATAGGTGAAAGTATGACAGAAATTTTATCACTTGTAAATTGAGTATAAATATGTTGTTTGGGTATGGAATTGTTGTGGTGTTCAAATTTTATAGAACTTTTCTCTTATGAAAAGGAAAATTAATATTATAAATCATCATAGAGTCCTACAAATAACAATAAATACTTGGGTTAATATAAATATTAGAAAACTGTCCCTGTTTTATAGAACTAGCTAGCTAGGGTATAGGTAGTAGGATCATTAGCCCATAGTTTGGTGGATGGGAGGGGGGACGATCAAACGAGAGATAATAAAATAAAATTATCAAATTTTGAAATTCTATTTTAGGATATCTAATCTAATTTAGGATTTATTAAATTTAATAACTCAATTTAGAATTTCAATAATTCAACCATCTTTTAAAGGGATTTTCTCTTAAAAAAACTCCTATTGTACTTGCTTTGATTTCTTAACCAATTAATGCACAAAATGTTGTCAACATGTTACTTGATATGATTCTTTTGTCAAAAACTAATTAATATATAACCTTCAAAAGCTTTTACTTGTGTGATATTGTGCGCGCGCGATGCCCATATTCACTCCCTTTAATTTGACTTTCTTTTCTAAAAGGACTTCAGATTTAAAACTTTATTAAAAGAAAATGGTAAGTATAAACATGAGAAGTAAACTTGAGACACATGATCACATTTTGTTTTGATATTATTCTCTCTTTGAATGCTGCTAAATACATAAATGTAAAATATCTAATTTTGTAGCTACCATGATAGAAGTTTTCATTGTATAAAACTTTAATTAGCTAGCTTAATTAAGAAGATAAAATAGTGTTTAAATAGTTCTGCCGAATTGCTATATAATTAGGGGCAAAAGGATAAAAACAAAAGCAAGATGCAATTTTTTGTAAGAGCAAAAGGATGAAAAATGAAAGATGCAATATTTTGTAGTTTTGTGCTTGATTATGAGGCGCATTTCATTGAATAAAATTTTGATCGCCTACACTAAGAAGAAGAACTATAGTTCTCAAGTAATATGGCCAAATTTATAATGTGATCAGGACAAAAGCGCAAAGCTCTCTAGGGGCTACATGGTCTATCTCAAGAGAGATAGAGACTAGTGAGATTCAAATACTCACATTCACACATCTAACATGCTTAATAGAATTAGATCCGTTTCATCTGCGATTTTGATCTCAATCATCAGTTAAGGGTTATGGAATCAGATCTGTAATTCATCTACAATTTTTATCTGAATTTTTTGAATTTGATTAAAAAAATTTCACAATAATGCAGATAAAAATAGATTAAATATCACGGGACCCATATATCAAGGCCATATCCCATAGGGTAGTTGTTTGCCATTTAGCTTCACAGCAAGTATATATGTCATCATAAGTGGCTAGGGGTGGAAATAGCCTAGGCTAGGCTAGACTTTACCTAAATAGGCCTGGGCCTGCAACATAGATTCAAAGCCTGAGCCTGGGCCTGAGCCTATATGTAGGCTTTTTTTTAGGTCTGAGCCTGGGCCTGGGCCTTCAAAAAGCCTGACAAGGCCCAAAGCCTATTTAAAGGCCTATTTAAATAATTTAGGCTTTTAAATAACCTTTAAAGCCTATGCCTCTAAATTTATATATAACCCTTCATAGTGGATGGTGCAAATTGGGGGAGAGTAAGTGAGTTAGTGTTGTCATCTCGAGCGATCGAAGAGAAAAAAGGCAAGAGTGAATGATTTATGTGAAAGTAATGGTTGAGTGTAATGACGACGAGATATAAAACTTAGAATTAAGGTTAAGTTAGTAAATTTATAAATAATTTATAAAATTATTTAGATTATATTATATATGCTTATGTAATATTATACATTAAAAAAAGCTAAATAGGCCAAGCCTGTAGGCCTATAGGCTAGGCTTTATGAAAATAGGCATGGCCTGTTTATCTAAATAGGCCTAACAATATGTCTGAGCCTGAATCTAGCCTATTTATTAAATATGCTAGGTTAGGCTTTATGTAGGCTAGGCCGTATGCCCCTGTTAAGGGCCTAGCCTATTCACATCCCTATAAGTGGCATAATAATATCATCTTATGAGGATTAAGGTAAAAATGAGTTAATTATCGTAATTACATTCTTAATTAGGTTGAGTAGATTCAATTATTTTTAGTTTTAAGAATTTAAAGGAAATAAAGGAAAGCAAAGTAGATTTAACTTCACAAGTGTTAAAGACTTGGGATTATCTATTCCCTTTTCACTCCATGAACTCAGTTAATCGCCCTCAATCAGTGATCAAACAAAGAGGTGCGTTTGTCTAAGATTCAAAGCTATCTAATTAGGCTCTCTCGAGTCAAAATTAACATTTATTTTCAAAGAACTCATTCAATATCTCTTGCAACAAGCTAATAAAAATAGTCTTTAAAACCCAATCTTACAATAATAATATTAGGTTAATAGATAAATCTCTCTTCTAGTAACAGGCCATCTATCTCATGCATGACCTTCAAGTCTAGTATAATTTTATCTAAGTTCTTAAACAAAATAATCTCTCTCAAGAATTAATTATCTCATTCAACAAGACAATCAAGTAGTAATCAAGCCATAACAGATTCAAGATAATCCTAAAATAAGAAATTTAGCTACTCATATTCAAAACAAAACCAAAATCAAACATCTTAACATGGTCCATATTAGAAGACAAGTAGAAAGGAGAAGAGAAAGCTAGGAAACCAAGGAATGGAGCTCTGAACGTTCGAAACTTTGATCCACAGTTTCTAAGTCTTCAATTCTTCCAAACCCTAGCAGAGAGTGGTCTCCAATAATCTCATGAAGTCATGCCTGTCTAAGATGGCGTTTTCACCCTCTATTTATAACCCTTATTTATTTTTTGATCAATAAAATGCACAATTTTGTATTTTGTTAACCCTTGCGTCATGGCGAGGCTTGTCTCTTTGTCGTGGCAGAGAATAAAGCTGGTGTTGTAATTTTGCTTTGCCGTGGCAAGATGTGTGCTTACACTGCAACACGAAGTACCGAGAGCGTTGTTGAAAGTTGTGGCTTGCTTCGCCATAGCAAGAGGTGTTTTTGTGCCGTGGCACACAGAACTAAGAAGACATTCTGGCATTTCCACGGAGTTTCTCCATGGCGAAAGGTTTCCCGTGGCCACAGCACGAATTTCCTACACTTTAGTCTTCCAAACTTCTTCCGACTACTTTAATGCCTCCTTCTAGCTTCACAATCTTGTCTTAGTTCTCCTGCTTCAATGAAAACATGCATAAGTTCTCCAATTATTCTATTCAATACAGGTATTCACATGTAACCCAAGAAATCTTATGAATCTAGAATTAATCACTCTATGCAGCGCACATTTTCCTTTGTGTGACTCTATGATGTGCACAATTTCATTCCAAAAGTCATTAAAGGATGGGGAAATGAGCTAAAATGATATAGATTTCTTAGACTGAACAGTAGTTTGATCAGTAAAAAGTGATTTTGTAAAAAGATATCAAATTCTGTAAGACAATGTGATTAATTTTGGTGAAGTATTAGTATGATCATTCAGAGATGTAGATAAGGTAGATAGAGTTGATGAACTCACCAAATTTATTGTGATTCTGATCAAGGGTATCCTACATGCAGTTCAAGAACAAAAATCTATAATACTTCAGAGTGTCAGGTGTCATATCTAGAGTTATTATTTGCTCCACATTAGGAACTTTTAACTCAAGTTTGGTCTATATTGGATTTGAGTTTGAACTGCTTCTCTTTGTTCTCCACTTAATTGCGTTGAATTCTCAATGGATGATACGAATCACAACTCTAATACCCTAGCACACAAGTCTTTACAAAACTGAATTAACAAAAAGATGCGTAATTAATAATGTAGTGAATGTAGAAAATACTTTTGGGAGAGCAACCCAAAATTATTCCCAACAATACTCGAATATGACCAAGTCAGATAGCTATATCAAAGATAATGTTCTTTATACAAGATAGCCCACACATGTAGTGGCTTGAGGTTGTGATGACAGCCCATTCTTCAATATGATACATAATCATGCTTAACATATAGATAAGCTTTCCTATAGAGCTATCACAAGTGCATATTTATTTGTATATTTTATTGACCAAAAGCCTCTTGGAATCTTCCCTTCTCAGAACCTCCAGGCTGATATAGAATAGAGAGGAAGATCATTCCAACATGTAAACAGGCATTGATTGTTCTCTTTTAACTTGTATTCAAGCCCATAGCTCTGCAATGGCCTTGTTACCTCCAACATTCTCTCATAATTCATAGGCACCCCTTGAAATCCAGCCAATTCAAGCAATGGCTTCCAAGTCTTCAAGAACTTGCCATGCCTCTCATTCCTATCAGCTCCATCACAAGCAATAATGTTCTTTATCTCCTCCCCAAGAAGCATCCTCTCCACCATGATTCTCTCTATCGCTCTTGCTTTCGAAACATTAGCTTCCAAGCAATCAAACAGTGAACCATAGAAGTTCAGTGCCTTATCAAGCCTGTCTGCCAATGAAGGAGTATTGTTATCTGATTCTTGTTCTGTTATGACCATCAACCTCGGTTTGAGTTTCCAAAGGCTACTTAGAAAGCACCTCATCTTAGGCGAATCAAACTGTGAAGGATTAGGTGGCAAGACTGAATCTGGACTGATTTGATCATCAACTGCAAGAAGAGAATGAAGATGAAGAACTGAACTTATAGCAAGGGGCTCTCCTGGCTTCAATGGCAATTTCTCAAAGCAAAGTTCCTCCAATGGGCTCTGAATAGGAAAGAAGTAGAAGGGGATGTCCATTTTCTGAGCTTTTTGAATCAACTGAATCCTCATTTGTTCTAAAACCCAATTATTCTCATGAATCCCAGTGATCTTTACACAAGGGACTTGACTTCCTTGCCAATTTTCTCTCAAAGCCTGAAGAAGATATATCCATTGAGCAGCGTCACAGGCATTGAGATCCATAATATGAATCACCTGTTCTCCTTCCATGGCTTCAACAATAGCTTGAGTGGTGATCGTATAAGAGAACTTCAAGAATGGACAGAAGTCAAAGAACAACTTTCTGGCATGTTGCTGTGAAAAAGTTGACAAGGGACTTGACATATTTAGAATTTCAGGCACACCACGAATATTCTTGACCAACCTGTGAGCAAGGCCTTCATTAACATAAGAAGCTAACCTCTGCATGGGATCACCATCAGCGGCGACAACACTAGCAACGCACTCGAGTACAGCACCCGCCCTCTTGAACTCACCAAATTCTGTATACCTAGCACAAGTCTTCAGTAGATGAACTATGCACATGTCCCTGTCTTCCACTTTCATGTTACTGAGCTTTTGTCTTACCGATTCTGTGGGAGGAGAAAAAGAGAGAGAGACGGGAAATGAATTAGGGAATGCTCCTGTGGTTATAAATGTGTGAGCTAGTTGAGCGATATGTTTTAATTCTAAAGGTAAGATTTGAATTAACTTTATCTACTAAATTTAAAATTTTTTTCTAGTAGCCGCCGTCACCATTAATTACATATATTAAATAAGAATTTTTATTAATGAGATAGTTTCTAATACAAATGATTAGAATGGTATTTTAGGAAAATCAATGCACATTTTTTTTTTATAAATAACTAACTTAATTAATTTTCTTAATATCTTTAAATTACTCTCTTTGGTTCATTTTATAAACAACTTTTTTTTAATTGTGCAAAATGAATTGGTAGTTAAGATTAATTAAAAATAATAAATATGTCAAAAATGCTATATCTTTTTCAAATATGCCCCTATTTATGAAAATTGCAAAGGAGAGAGAATGAGTAAAAAATATGAGAAATAATGGGTAATAAATGATTGAATGAAAGAGAATTATTGGTGGTTCATTAATATAAAGATGTGTATTTAATAGGAATAGAAAAAAAAATATTAATTTAAATTTTGAGATACAAGAAAAAAATTGATTATATTAAAGATCAACTCCAAAAAAAAAAAAAAAGGATTACGTCTAAATAAAGTCGGAGGGAGCTGAGTCGTAATTTAGCTTCTACTTTTAGGACCAAAGATTACAATGCACCCTGACATTGACATAGAAAAGATCCAAGAGCAGGGCCATGATTTAGGAGGTGTTTAGTTACATTGAGTGTTGGGACTTTGGAGGCATTACCTTTTTTTTTTTTTTTTTTCCTTCTGGCAGCCAAACTTTGGAGGCATTCATTGTGCAGAGTTTGATATGTGATTTTATTTGGGTTCATCTCTCTTTTATACTCCTCTGGTCTTGCACTACCACAAGGTCCTACATCTAGGACCAGAGGTAATATTGCTTTTAGATTACATATGGGACTCTGAGTATACTCTAAAATGCTTGTTTTGTATATGATTGTACTTGGAGGTTTTTCTTTTAAATTATTTACTTAGGATTTTATGACAGATATTATGTACCTATATTTTTTAATTGCTTTCACATATATTCAAAAACTTCAGTTTGATTTACTAGCATTAATATGCATCTTGTCTTTAATATCAACATTTTTTTAAAAAAATTTATTTAGTAATACATAAAATTTGATCATCAATGTGCAATAAAAATTAATATAAAAGTTATTGGAAGTTGTACTTTTCTTTGGTACAATATTGGAAGTTGTATTATGTTCACGAAATAGTCAACAATTTAACTTTGAGCTTTATATTCAATACGCCCATGTTCAAATATAGTTTTTAATGTATAAAATATAAGTACAGTTTTATTCATAATATTTTAATATTTTTAAAGTCAATTGTTTCATGGCAATGTATTATATTAAAATATTATATATATATATATATATATATATATATATATATATATATATATATATATATATATATTACTGACCTATTGTAAAATATTTAGAAGTTGCATACAAAAAAGTATGCGTAAATTAATTATAAAATGAAAATAAAAATTAAATAAAATATTAATAAAAAAACAGAAGAAGCAGCATTTAACAAAAACTTGGCATGTTTCTTACTTGGACATATGTACTATTTTGCAATCTTTTATATCAAATACGGTTCATATATTTGACATGCTCCTGATAGTACAAGCTAATACAATAAGGTCAATTTTTTATTCAAGTAATGTATTGTATAATCCTGTATGCATCATGATACTTTAATTGTGTATATTAAGATGACATGATAATTTAATTTGGCCTTTGAAAGCTGTATTAAGACCAAATACAATTTTGTTGTTCAATGTTATTCTATTATCCAAACTAATTAATCACCACCGTCATTGCAACTTGAACAAAAAAGCTTTCCCCTAAAAATAAATATAATTTAATTATTTCAAATAAAAATATATAATCTTTTAATGAGATGTATTTATGTTAAAAAGTTTATCTTTAACCTATGTAGTATCATATTATTATCACCAAGCATAAGATAAGATTAATTTATGCAATAATATAACGAGATACCAAACATTGTATAGCACTAAAATTTTATCAAACCTTATCCTACCAGGGTTTATATGATGTGTCAAACTGATACCAAAATTCAGACAGTGATATAATTTTTTGAAGGGAAAATAAATAAAGATGTCCCGTAATTGTTTGGTGTAATATGATATTTTTGCAGCAGTTTGTCGAGGAAAAAAAAAATATGTGAGTCATTTGTTAAGTATCCATTTAATTATCAAATATTTACCTCATGTACCAAAGTTTTTTGTTCAAGTTGCAATGTTGCATCCAAACCCCTTAATTAACATATTTGTTCCAGTAGCACAATATATCAAAGTAAATTTTGATACATCTAGCACCTAAAATATTTTTCTAATAACAATCACTATACTAAAGTATTACTTCCAGTCCTTAATATAATATTTATTTATTAGTACAATTTGCATTACATATTAGATCTTATAATAAAGACCATATATATGGTGTCACTTTTAGTGCATTTAGCATCTTAATATATTTTTTTAATAACACTCAATATCCTAAATTTAGGTTACTTCATTGCTAATGAGAAAATAATTTAAGAAAAAAATTATACCAAAAATTATTTTTGGATATCGAATTAGGGTTTTTTTTTAATTTTATTATCTATTTTTATGTTCTTAAAACAACTCGGTAGAGTAATTTTTTAAGAACAATTTTTTAACACAAAAAAAAAATATTTAAATCATTATTTTGAAAAACATATGTTAAATGGTGAAAAGAAGGATACATAATAATGTTCTGTATTGTATCATATTTAATACATGTATGCATGATATTGATGTTATATGAAAAGTATGAGGATGAAAAAAGACAAAAAGAAAATGAAAAATAATATACACACATATATATTTATAGATATGATAAAATACAAATAATGAGGCATATATCCCACCTCAGATATATAATGGTACAAGTGTCTCATTCAAATACCTGGATCCATTATGATCGAAGGTGACACCAGAGTGCTGAGAGATCAGCAGCAGGATCTCCAAACAGAGAGCAAGAGAGCTGCTATCATATGCTTTTTGGGTTCATGGGGATAACTGTAGGAGTATTGAGACGGCTATTTCAAGCCCTGAAGTGGGCTCTATGTTCTCGTCAAATTATTTGGATTTTTCTATATCCATGAACAAACAAAAATCAGAATATTACAAAAGATTTTTCTTTATTATTACTCGGAAAATTTAATGGGAGAATGGTGCAAGTGACAAAATGATTCTGCAAAATCAGGCTTATTCTAGGGACAGATATATATTATTTGTCAAATATAGGAGGTAAAATATATTGAGATCTCTTGTGTATATTATATATGGATCAAATCCAATCTCCTAACTAACTATTCTTTTTGTTCTTAATATAAGACATATTTATAAAGTTGATCTTAGTTCTAAATATAAGACAAAATTTTCATATTTATCAGTCTTTTCCTAATTTACTCCTATTGATGCTTTATCAACAATAATGAATTAAATAGGAGAGGAAATGAAAGAATTGAGGAAGATGACTTAGGCATTTTAGAAAATACATGTCATATTAGCTAACTTTCTTAATCTAGTCAAATTAGGTAAATATGTCTTATATTAAGGATCAAAAGGAGTATTATATTAGGAACCCAAGGTATTAGCACCGCCAATCCATTGGCCATGTTGCACTTTGTTTTTTCTTTTGGAGAAATGAACAATTTGCGCTTCTTATAGAGACAAATAATAATTATTGTAAATTATGGGGATTTAAAAAAGAATTAGATTAAAAATTATTTTCTCTGTTAGTTTCATTAGCAGAATGATACACAAATAATATTGCCTTAATTATATATATTCTCAATTCTCCATCATTATTCTATGTGAATGGGAGAAAGAGACAAATTTATTAATCTTTTTATAAACCATGTACAGGTCATAGGATGCTTTTGGATGATCTTGATGAGAGACCTATTGAGATAAATTAGTCGTGATGAACTTTCCATAACTGTACGTGTTATGAAGAAGACATAGATGAAGCATGAAACAAGAACATAGTTGTATACGAGCGTAGATATTTAAGAACTGTGTCCTAGACGAAGATTCAAAACGGCCAAGTGAACAACATCATATAATTAATGTTTTTTTTTTCGGGCCAACTTAGGTACGTAATTATTAATCCTAAAGTTGTGAATTGAATATTGAAGCTTTAAGTTTGAACAAGTTTTTCAACTCCAGCCGGCCATATGATAGCAGGGTTGTTGATAATAACTACTTTATATTGTTGGTCTTTAAATACACGATTAATCAATATATTATTTCCAAATTTTACGTATAAAAGCGAACATAACTGGAAGGAGTATGTCTTTTTTTTTTTACCTGGGAAGGAGTATGTCTTTCGCGCATTATATTGTGAAGATTAATTACTTTGACAACAAATTATCAATATTTAATCATAATGGAAAAGAATCTCAAATATATTGTATTAATATGATTTTATAATCCATAAAATATATTTGGGTGCTTTTGAAAAAAAAAAAATCGTAGTTAAGGTAGTTTTTGGTCTCTCTAGTTTGTTTGAACTTTTAAGTTGGCCCTTGTAGTTTCAACCTACACACACGGTATTATCACTCAGTCTAGCTAGGCACATGCATGAGTTTATGATGCCTTGTTTTTTTTTTTTTTTTTTTTTTAAGAAAAAAAAACTCCTTTGATCCTTCGTTCAGTACCTAATTTTTTGGGGTCAAATCGTTTAAAACCTAATTACAGAGTTGATTTTGGTCTCAATATGTAAGACCTATATTACCTTGTATAAGACCTATTTTTTATATCTATCAATCTTTTATAAAATTACTTCTATTGATATTCCCTCAACAACAATCAAATGAGAAAGAGATTGAGGAAATTAAGAAATTCAAGATGATTAGGGTGTTTTAAAAATGTCATGTGAATTATCTCAACTAACTTCCTTTATCTAACTAAATTAGTTACATAAGTCTCCAAGGATTAGAGGAGTAAGAGAGTTAGGTTCTTAGGAATATAGGATGTTCCTTATAACTCAAGAAATGCTTACAAATTGAAAATATCCGTTAACAAGATCCTCACCTTAAGAATGAGATTTGAACCAACACCTAGATGATGTATAAGTTGCATCCTTATTAATCAGATCAATCGTTATAATAATAGTTCACGTTTCCTTGTCCTACCCAAATTATCTTTCACGTACTCAACAGTAGTGTTAGGACGTCCAACACACGCGCGCGCACACACAAGTGGATTTGAGTTGACGTGGGAAGTCCCACACCGGAGTACTTTAGTTGATTGCTCCATCTTTAGCTCAAAGATGTGGTCTGGGGCTGATGGCCATTGCATCCTCTCAATATATAAATAGTTAGCTGAGCTTCATTTATAAATTTATTTACTTCATATAATTAGTATTGGCTGTTGGCCAAAAAAAGAAGAAAGAAGAAAGTATTGGCTGAAACGAAATACAGGCAGTAAAATAAAGAGAAATCTAAGCATTTTACTACATTTTGAAGTGAAGGGAGCCCATCCAACAGAATATAATCAGAAATTTAGAATTACGAGAAATTAAAGAACATGTTTCTGATCATCATCAAGGGCATATAGATATATAGCATACACCAACTCTTTTGAATTGATTGAAGGCAGCCTGACCGTCCACAGAATCACATCTCATCTCAAGTCTGATCATCTCCCAATTTATTATTTGCTGACCACTACTACCTCAGCTCTCATTATTTAAGCCATTCATCCATTATCACATCCATCTCTAAGAGAAACCCCATAATTAGGATCAATAGCATTCAACTACACTATACGAACCCAACACAAATCACACACAACCAAAGGCAATGCTCATTATATTGTTCTTGGTCCATAAACTAAACCACACTTTACGAACCCAATCATGCACTCAACAAAACTCTACCTTCATCATATTGTGTAATTGGGTTCGTAAAGTCTGGTTTAGTTGCTTGATCAAGTCTGGCCTACCTACCTTGAAATTTTCCGTCATATATTTCAGAACCTCCAAGCTGACATAGAATAGAGTGGATTATTCTTATAGCATGTAAACAGACATTGGTTGTTCTCTATTAACTTGTATCCACTCCCATAGCTCTGCAACAATGGACTCGTCACCTCCAACATTCTCTCATAATTCATAGGCACCCTCACGAACTCAGCCAATTCAAGAGATGGACTCCATGTCTTCAAAAACTCGCCATGCCTCTCTTTCCTAGCAGTTCCATCACAAGCAATAATGTTCTTTATCTCCTCCCCAAGAATCATCCTCTCTACCATTATTCTCTCTATTTCTCTCTCTTTTGGCACATTAGCTTCAAGTCTATCAAACAGTGCAGCATAAAAGTTCAGTGCCTTATCAACCCTATCGCTCAAACTAGGCCAATTGTTATCTGATTCTTGTTCTGTAATAACCATGAGCCTGGGATGGAGTTTCCAAAGCTGATTCAGAAATCTCCTCATCTTAATTGGCAGCGCTTCTGAATCAGAAGGACTCATTTGATCATCATCAACTGCAAGAAGAGAATGAAGAATAAGAACACAGCTTATAGCAAGTGGCTCTCCTGGCGTAATGAAATGCAATTTCTCAAAGGAAACATTCTCCAGTTGGCTCACTATGCCATTGAAGTGGACGAGCATGTTCATTTTTCTAGCTTCCTCAATCAACTCATACCCCACACGTTGCAAAACATCTTTATTCTCATGTATCATGGTGATCTTCACATGAGGCAGTGGATTTCCTTGGCGTTGTTCTTTCAAAGCTTGAAGAAAATAAATCCATTGAGTTGCATTGCTGGGATTGAGATCAATTATATGAAAGACTGGTTCTTTTTCCATGGCTTCAAGAATAGCCTGGTTGGTGATGACATAAGCGAACTTTAAGAATGGGAGAAACTCATAGAACACCTTTCTGGCATGTTCTTGCTCTAAGTTTGACCAGGGATTAGTCAAACAACAAAAGACTCCAGGAACATGGCGAATTTGCTTGATGAGCCTGTAACCAAAAGCCATTTTGAAGCAAGAAGTTAGCCTCTGAATTGTGTCTCCATCAGGTGAAGCAAGCCAAGCAAGGTCCTTGAGTGCGACGCCTGCATTCTTGAACTCTCCGTTTTCAATGAACTTAGCGCAGGTTTTCAGGTGACGAACAAGGAATAAGCCCCTGTCTTCCCCGTGTAGGCCACTGAGGTAGTTCCGTGATGAACCTAATCAGAGAGGGAGAGAGAGAGAGAGACAAAGAGAGATGAATACTGAAGGCAAAAGCTGATCATCTTGTTAAGCAAGGAATATTGTGGTCCGATCCGCAAAAGCTTCAAGTATTGTTCAATAATTGAAGGAAGGGTTCATATGCATATTACTCCGTCTAGATCCTATATATAAGAGCTAAACAAGGGGTTTACTTGGCTCTTAGATATAAGACCTCAATTTGCTTAATCTCCGAAATTTATAATTTTTTTCCCCTAAAGTATCTCTATGTATTGCATCTATGAATGAAGTTTTCATCAAATCTAATTCAATGCATATAATTAAAGAGGGTACTTTATCAAGGAAACCTAATACCAATATACATTTGCTACAACTAGTTAACTTATTTTCTTAACATCCGCAAATTAGTTCTCTAACTTTTATATTAAGATGCAGAAAACACTCCTCGGGTCCTAAAATCTAGCTAGGGAGTTTGCTTTGGTCTTGGTCTTAAATGTAAGAGTTCAATCTACTTTGTCTTAAGAAATTTATAATTTTTTTCATAAACTATTTCTATTGATTGCACATATTAAGAGGATTTCCATTAAGGAGAATAGTTCCAGCACAAATGATTGATAGGGGTATTTTAGGGATACCACCATATATTTTTACAAATAACTACCTTAGCAAATTTCCTTAATATCTGCAAATCACTCCCTTGAGCTTATTTATAGGATAGAGAGAGAAGAAAATTTTTAGTCCTATTTATATGACAAAGTGAAAGATTTTTCATTTGAATGTATAGTTATACTCTTCTTTTATTATTATATTGACTTTGTTCTTATACGACATAATGTATATTAAATAGGGATAAAGTTAGAAAATTGTTAAATTTTAAGATATAGTTAATATAATTTAAGGTTTTTCTTGGTCTCTATAAAACAAATTGTAAGTGCATTATAAATAAGGTCAGAAGAAGAGTAGTTATATAGTTCTTAACATTTAGGAATGGAGAGAGTATTATATAATTCTTGCACACTTTAATATATAGTTCTTAACATTTAGGAATGGGGAGAGTATTATATAATTCTTACACACTTTAATATAAGGATGTAATTGATCTCCAAGTGGGGTGAGTGGTAGTTATTAATCCTATTTCCTCATGAGAAGGTCTCTTCTTGGGTTAGTTTCATAGACAAGGATGACCGTATTCATGCTTTAAATATCAAGACAAAGATGTCTGTAAAGAAATTGAAAGATGGATGTGTATGTCCCTCTTGGACTAACTCCGCGCCTAGCAGGTTCTCACAAACTAATGGCAAAAAAAAAAAAAAAAAAAAAAAAAGCCAGCATGCGCATGAAGGATTTAACATATGAGATTGTCTTTTGTATTATCAAGTATATACGACTAAGAACGACTCTTCTGACACTTCAATTCTGATATGAAAATGTACACCAATACCTCATAATTTGCCATGGAAAAGCCTGAAAAGCAAAACCAAAAAAAAAAAAAAGGAGAATAAAATGTTTTCTTCCATTGAAGAGACCATATTTTTTCTGTTTACAAAAATCTACACCAAATTTCACTACTTAAAAGTTGTAGATGTGTATGAGTGTAGTACAACTTGTTCCTCTAAGTTTATGAAATGCATATATGGAACTTTTAATTTATATCTAATTTCATTATTATAATCTTCAAAAGGAGCTCAAATATGAGAATATATAGATATGTACCTGCTTCCATTAATGAAGACACTAGAGGCCTCAAATCATTAGATCCAACAAAGAGATCAGTGAGACATAGGCAGAGAACAAAAGCTGATATTTGTAAAAAGCTTTGAAGTTTGATGTGAAGAGAGGGAACAAAAAACGATTGTAAAGTGATATGCGGTATTTCTAGGCTCTTGCTATAGCCTCGAAATTTCCCTTGAAATTTTCCTCAAATTTTCGTGGCACATGAGACAGATTTAGTTTTGTATTATGTGGGTTAAAAAATTAAGAGCATACAGCATTGGATTTGCCATAGGAATTCCATCACTCTCAATGTTTTTCCCACTAGATTGTTACAACTGCATATATAATAATAAAATTTCCGATTCATTTGTATCACACCTATATCGATCGAGTAGGGACAAAATAGGAGGATTGACTGTGGTTCTTTTCTTTTTTTTCTTATGTAAATTTTCATTGAACAAGACTTTAACTATTTATTTCTGGAAAAAAAATTTAAAACTTCAAATTAAGTAAATATAATTAAGATGAAAACCTATAGTGCTCTGTTAGTAGGTAATTAATTCTACCAAATTTATGATATACTCCCACCAATCCGTTCCTATATATGTAATTTGATGTTTCCAATTATTTTATGCATATTAGTAACTCAATAAAAATGGTATAAAAGTATGTTGCATTTTTACTCCTATTCGCATAATTAAGTACTCATATAGTCATTGATGTAAGAACTATTTATGTAATTTGGAGAAGTTAAGGAATTTAAATAAATTAGTTAGTTATAACATATATGACATGATATATTTAAAATACTTTTGTGTGATATTAGATTATATATTAGTTTATAAGTTAGATACATTAGTTTAGAAAAAATCATAAATATAACAGATAAAATGAAAAAAAAAGTCTTATATTTAGAACCAAAATTTAATTTATGTTCAAAATAAGTTTTATGTTTAAATATATGATAAGTACTTCTTTTTAGACTAAAATTATATTTTGGAGCCGAGTTATCAATTCATTCCGTACACATATATACTTGGGTTAATTTATCCCAGCCGTTATCTAGATTAAATTTAACTATTAGTTGATCAAATATGCTAAACTGACAAATCTTTATGTTATCCTTATCATTTTTGGTAAAGCGCAAATTTACCCTGAAAGTTTTTAAATCATAACAATATCACCCTAACCATTATCTAAGTTAAATTTAGTTGTTACTTGACCAAATTAAATATATTGTGTTAGCAACGTAAACAACATTAAAGAAAAATTCGTAGATAAAGAAGGAGCTCATGTTCGCTAGACAGTAATGAAGAAGAATATTCAATTATTAGATGTAGGGCACACTAAAAAAGATTTCTGAGAATAAGACAACCAAAAGCCCTTCGTCACCTACATTTTTTGTAAATATAACTCAGTCGTTATAATTTAAATAAAAGCAACTCAGTCCTTGTATCGTCTCCTAATTAGAAGAGTGCTGACATGGAACCACATCATTGCTTAATAGAACAAACTCAAGCACACTTGACTGCATGATCTATTAGTGAATCATAATAGTAGAATGCTTGGTTGGATATGCGTCCGCAATTATATTTCCTATGCATGTTTTGTGAGAAGGATAAAAACCGATCGATGCCTCCCAGAAACGTAAGTTAAGTTAGCGAATGCTAAGGTTAGAAACAAAAGAAAGGTGATTAGTCCAACTCATGGAGAATTTTCCTATGACCAAGAAAGACGACAGACAATGTAGGGACTATTGAGGACATTCCTTCCTATATAAGATGACTGAGGTTCTTGGCAGCTCAAAATTTAAATAAGAAAATAAATTCTGAAAATGATATTTAAGATTATAAAGTCTGAAAATAAAACAAAAGTACCCAGCTGTCAAGTCCTTCACTGATGATTAATTGACCATCTGCACGTTAGAAGATATTATTAGTGTTCTTATTGTGAAATTGGACTACTTTTACAAATCAACATGTTTTAAAAGAAGTTTGCTGATTATAATCAACCTACTATGCGTATGATATTGGTGTTGGTTGCTGACAATTTTTTTTATAAAAATATTGATGTTGATTTCAAGATATTTGGTTCCACTTGCCCCAAGTTGTAGGAATTCTAGGTGATTTGACGTCAACTTAAATCATGTTCCTTAATTTTTTCCCCTAGCAGAGCTTGATGCCCTGATCTTGTAATGAAAAAAAAAATCGCTTGCCTTAAATACTTCTACTTAATTAAAAACCTATAGACTTTTAAATTAAAATCTACAAGCTTAATTGAAAGAAACTAGATCTCAGTTGTAAACAACTGATTTTATGTGATTTGCAATTGGGTTATTCATGATTTCCAAATAAACTTTTAAATTTTATAGAACCCACCTAACATAAAAATCTAAAAACAGGGTTTCGATAGTTTTGAACTGAACATATGGTATTTTCAACGAAGCTTTCTTTTTTTTTTCTTTTCTTTTTTCTTTTTTTTTTTTTTTGAAATTGCTAGTATGTAGTTTGGTCCTATCATTTATTCATCAACCAATAGCCTATGTCCTTTAGTGTCATAAGGCTCTTATCTAGAGTAGTATCATTCCCATATACAAGCATATAAATTGAAGAATTGAGAATTATTGGATCAACCTAAATAATATGCTCTTTTATGAATTGAATGGAATTATATATCTCAACTCTGATACCATATCTAGCTGTTTCTCTAATGCAACTCATAAATACTAGTGTATTCTTGACTATGTACATTCTGATTTATGGGGACTTTCAAAATATCCTTCTATCAAAGGACATCGTTATATCAATATGGTGACTATTATTGATAATTATTCTCGTAAAGTTTGGTTTTATTTTCACAGGCATTAGGATAAAGCTTTCTCCTATGTAGCAAACATGAAGACAGGTAAAGAGGATAGAACAGTCAATATGTTAGAGTTTTGTGACAATGATTTAAACGATTTTTGTGCTAAAATTGTCATTGCTAGTATTTTAATTTGAATTATGTCCAAAAAAAATTATTTGAGTTTCTGGGTGTCCTGCAATATATTTTCTATATAATGCGCCAAACTCACTTTTACATCTATCTCTCTTCTATTATACAAAATTACATGTTTAGAACGAATTCTAATTCTAAATTTGCCAAGAGGGACCTTCATTTCCGTTATTTGTTCTTCAGTCACATTCTGCTGCTTTCTTCGTTTTGGCACTAACAGTGTCACTTTATTTAGATAGATAATTGATTGATTAACTTTTGCTATATATCAGCTAAACTAATTTGGTAGAAAAATATGCCAAAACTGATGAGTGGATAATCAAAGATTATTCAACTATATATAATCTTCAAAAACCATGGCCCTATAATAATACAAAGGGACCTTCTTCATAATATAATTGCACCAATATCACACAACATTGTTCTGTTCATCATCTTCTAAAACTCCAAGCTGATACAGAAAAAAGAGGCCTATCACTCCAACACAAAAGCAAACAATCATTCTCTTCCCTAATCTTATACTTATACCCATAGCTCTGCAACAACCTCTTTGCCTGCAACATCCCAAAGTAACTCAATGGCACTCTCCTAAAACCAGCCATTTCCATCCTTCGAATCCACTTCTCTAGCTTCTCATACCTCTCCTTCCTCTCAAAGCCCTCACAAGCTATTATCCACTTTATCTGTTCCCCAAGCAACTCACTCTCTAGCTTCTGCCTCTCCAATGAATTCCTTGAAACAGTTGAGTCCAAGCAATCAAACAAAGGACTGTAAAAGTACAGTGCCTTCTGTATCCTCTCCATTAGGTTAGAACCATTTAGGTTTGATTCTTGCTCAGTGATGACCATAAGTTTTGGCTGGAGTTTCCTTAGGGAGTTTAGAAACATACCCATTTTAGGAGAAGCACTGAGAGAAAGTGGTGATAGTGCTGAGTCTGGACTTGAGATACAAGCATTGAGCATGTCCTTTTCTAAATACTCTGCAAAAGTCCTCTGGCTCATGTGATGAACAGCTCTGTGCAGATTCATGGGTGTGGCTGGTGAGTTTCTTGCAGTTGCAGTTGCAGTAGAAGCCACATTAATATCATCATCATTTGCAAGAAGAGAATGAAGCTGAAGAACAGAACTAATGGCAAGAGCTTCTCCTCATTTAACAGGCAAGCTTTCAACATCAAGATCGTCCAACTTGCTCGCAATTGGATTAAACTGTAAAGGGAAGTCAAGTTTTTCAGCTTCAGTGGTCAAATGAAGCCCCATTTGATCCAAAACTTCCCTTTTCTCATGAATGTCTGTGATCTTCAAATGAGGAGGGCCTTCTGGGCGTTTCTTGAGAGTCAGGATAAGGTCAACCCACTGAGCTGGCTTAGAAGAATGAAGGTCAATCATGTGAACAAGCTTTTCACCTTCCATGGCTTCAACAATGGCTTGGTTTGTGGTCAAGTAGGCTAGTTTCAAGAAAGGAAAGAGCTCAAAGAAGTATTTTTGGACTAACATTTGTTCAGAGGTTGGTGAGGGCTTTGAGGAATGAAGGGCTTCCTGGTAGGCTCTTGATGATTCTGTAAGCTAAGGCTTCACTGAAGTAAGTGACCATTCTCTGAACAGCATCACCATCAGGGGAAGCAAGGTAGGAGACGAACTCAAGGGCCATGTCAGTGTTCTTGATGCTTCCAGTTGCTACACATCCAGTCAAGAAGAACAGAGATTGGGTTGAAGCCTCCATTGTCCCATCTCAGTTCTCTCAGCCATTGGCAAGGTGAGCCTGTGTTTAAGAATAGCAATAAAAGGTTAGCAGAGTAAATGAACTTTTCTCATTTTGGCCAGGTTGGCCTGACTTTTTATATGGGCTTTAGTGGGTTGGGCCTATGTGGCCCGTTTTACTTTTTGGATACTATTTTGGAAAGTAGGCACAACAGTCCTTCCAGCATATCCCAGTTTAGAATTTCGAAATGTCATAATTAATGTGAACTACCTAAGACTAGCCTAGGATTAAATTTTATAGTAAAATTACCTAAAAGCCCTCAATTTGAAAAGTGGGCAAAATAGTCCTGACTATAGTGTCACCTATATTTTCTATCCAAAGGAGTATATTTAAATAACTTCATAGAATTCATGATCCCATTTTCCTATGAAGAATTCAGTTTAATATATATTCTTAATTTATGAGTAAATAGAGAGGTCTGTTTTGGTTCTAAATGTAAAACATCAATCCATTTAGTCTCCCAAATTTATAATTATTTACCTATAAGTCTCTCTATTTGCATATATTATAAGGTTTTCCATCAAAAGTAGCTTCCATAAGATGATTAGAAGAAGTATTTTAAGAAAACTAACACACGTTATTTATAAAACAACTAATTTAACTAGTTTTTTTAGTCTCAACAAATTAGTTATCTAATCCTAAATTTTAGGGTAGGGAGCATTTGTTATTTCCAAAGCAATATGAAGATTTCTAAGAAGAATCACTAGGCTCATCATTAAATATCGGGTTAATATAATTTTTGGTCCCTGAAATTTGATCCAATTTTGGTTTTGGTCCCTCAAGTTTGAAAAGGATTTGGCGACCTGTTTTTGAAACCCGACCCGACCCGGAAAAAAACCAAGTCTTTTTCAAACTTGAGGGACCACAACCAAAATTGGGTGACATTTCAGGGACCAAAACCACCGATTTCAAACTTGAGAAACCAAAGCCAAAATTGGGTGAAACTTCAGGGACCAAAACCACCGATTTCAAACTTAAGGGACCAAAACCAAAATTGAATCAAATTTCAGGAACCAAAAATTATATTAACCCTTAAATATCAAATACTCTCTATGTCTGGGTCTATGCATGGATGAAAAGGGATTTTATCATTATTGGTGTTATGGATCTTAAACAATTGAATAAACAAATATGAGAAATAAGACAAATTTGAAACCAAGAGCAACTTCCCAAAACTTCCCAGTTAGGTTTCACATAATATATTGGAGGGAATATTATCTATGCACCCGCAGGATATTGTTGATGTTACTCTTATTCTTTTAGAGTGCATTTCGCATTCTTAACTCTAATAAATTATATTATATATATTTTTAAACTTGAAGGTCGACTTTCAATTCATTCTTAATTTTCATTAATTTCGTCTTATATTTCTTTTGATATAAGTTTTTTCCTTAATTTCACCCTCAACATATGGTTCTTTAATAAGGTCCTGCTAGCCAAAAGGATCAGGGAGACAAATAGAGATGAATTAGAAACAAATTAAAACGTTCGGAAGATACTTTAATTTCTATTTAGACTTAATGATATATGTAAATTACTTAATAGTACCTAATAAGTATATATTTTATAATTAAATAAGTGTAGATTCTGAGATATATTTGATTAAATTTATTAATATTTTATATATTTTTCTTTTTATATTTTAAATAAGTATTTATTTAATTATCTTTTTATATATTTTTCTATCTTTTAATTAATTATAGGATAAAATGATATTTTGATATAAAATCTACTCATATCTTAATTTATTTTTAGGGGATATTATAATATTCAAGTGAGAACAAACACTACAAAAAAAAACATGAAATTTCTAACGGAAAAATAATAATTAATTAAAAATATTCCATAGCAAATTTCGTCTTTTGCCATGGAATTTTCGATGGACTAATTCCGTCGCAAATTTCCTACGGAATTGAATTCAGTCTCACTTTCCGACGAAAAAAAATTTCGTGGGAAATTCCCTCGCAATTTCTAACTGAATTGGAAATTCTGTAGCAAAATTTGAAATTATTATTATTTAATTAATTATTATTTTTAATTTTATAAAATTATTTTTATAAACTTTATTAATTATTAATTAGTATTTTTAATTTAATTTTAAATTTTTTTAATTATTATTTTCTAATTTCTAAAATATTTTAAATTTCCAATCATAGGTTTTGGTCCCTGTAGGGGCAAAATGTTCATATAAAAATTTAATTATAAAAAATAAAATTTATTAGTTATTAATTAATATTAGTAAAAAATATTAGTTAATAATTATTTATTAGTTATTAATTAATGTTAATAAAAAATTAATTTTAGAAATTAGACAAAAATATAGTCATATAAAATTTATTTAAGATGTAAAATTTTTTAATTTGAAGTTAATTTATATTAAAAATTATAAGAATATATAAAATTATTTTATATTATTATTACATTTATATATAAGAAACAAATATATATTTATAAATAATTGATTATATATAATAAGATTATATATATAATTGTGTAATAATAAAACGCCAAAGCAATTGAGCCCATTCGGTAAAGCATCGCGCGTGTACGGACGAAGTCATGGGTTCAAACCAAAGGACGTTAAGTTAAGTTGCATTTCCAAGAAAAAAGAGGTTGCGACACATGGCGAAGGGAGATTGTGACACGTGGCGGAGCCAGGCTGCGACACATAGCGAATCTAGGTGTTGGCAACAAGGTGGAGGCCGTTAGAGCTGCCACGCACCACCACCGGCGATGAGGTGGCTGTAACCCCCATCGATAATCAGGCTGAGATTAGTGTTTAAGGGCGTTTAATAATCGAATGAGAAATCCGGAACAATTAAAAACTTTTTAAAACACATGTACAAATAGATCTCCATTCCTTTCATTCATTAAAACAAATGGCCTGTTTGGTCTGTTACATATACAATATCAGAGTAAACACAATTCCCGACGTTCACCCGGGATAATAATAGTAATCTAAAGGTTTATACAGGGCATCATTGCCCATCTCAATATCCATACCGGGGATTACAAAAAACTATACAACTACAATTCTATTCAATATGCGTACATTTATCCAAAATGATAACCAGTTCAATATAACACCAAAATATATAGCTAAGACTACCGCTGGCAGTCCTAATCGTCCTTTGCCACTTGCTTGCTTTTCGATCCACTTGCCCTGTCTAAAAATGTTATTTGGAAAGAATGAAATTCTAGAGAATCCCAGTAGCAACAGTTTATTTATATGATGTATATATACAAAGCAAGTCACATATATCACAATGCAGTAATCAATATTTGAGACCGGGCTTTCGCCACGTTCCTTTCACTTTCACTGTAATCGAGTCTAGGTTTTCGCCACTTCCCCTTCACTTTCACTGTAATCGAGTCCGGGTTTTCGCCACGTCCCCTTCACTTTCACTGTAATCGAGTCCGGGCTTTTGCCACGTCCCCTTCACTTTCACTGTAATCGAGTCCGGGCTTTCGCCACGTCCCCTTCACTTTCACTGTAATCGAGTCCGGGCTTTCGCCACGTCCCCTTCACTTTCACTGTATTCAATGACTAATGCAAACAAGCAATGCAATACACATGATATAGGATAAAGTGTCACTACCTTTGTCTTTCCTTCCTTGAGCAGGCACAGGCCTTCTATGCTCTGGGTAGATATCAAATCCTAAAGTCATAATTAAGGATGAAACATTATTCTTTGTTCCAATACTCAATCGACTCTTCAACACTTAGATTTGGTTATCAATAATGACCCTTAAGAAGCCACAAATGCCTCTAATAAAACCCCTAAAAGGTTGGGAAACAATAGGTTGAAGATCTTTTTTCAAAAATTTAAAGTGCTGGAACACAGGGGTTGGCCGCGGCCAGCCCTTCCTTGGGCCACGGCCAAAATATGGTCAGAAGGTCGCTGGCTGCGGCCAGCCACCCATGGGCCGCGGCCAGAATCAAGGCAGAAAGGTTTGGGCCGCGGCCAAGCAATTTCCTGATTCTTGGCTGAACTTCGAAAAATCATATCTAATTGTAGAAAAATCGAAATGGAGTGATTCTAAAGCCAAATGAAAGGTATTTAAGTCCTTTTTCTAGGAAAAATATGGTTCATTACTTCAAATCATCACAAAAATACAGAATCACCCAAAACTCAATACTACTCCAGAACAGAGTTCTATTTCCATCCCCAAACTTTGGACAACCATATCTCCCAGAATACTAAACGAAATGACACAAAATATATGTCCATTTCGAAGCTTGGGATGTGAAATTTAAGACTGGAAAGTTTCACAATTTTCTGAAATCATTTGGTCATTCAAAACGTCCACACAAATAAACTGCCCAGACAGAGTTCACATTGACAGCATTTTCCAACTTTTCTACCAAGGTGTCCAATGACTCCAAAATCATTAACCAAACATATTCTCATACAATTTTCCACAAGGAACACAATGGTAATCTCAAAATGACCAAACTCACAATCTAACCACATGCCCTGTTTTGACCAATACACCAAAACCAACACAAAGTTCCCAAACTTTACTTTTAATGATTCAAACCAATCCATTTGTCCAAAAGACATCACAATATACCATTTCCATGATCACAACATGCCAAACTCACTAAGACCCTAATTTTCGAAAATAGGGCATAAAATTCTAGAAAATCAATGCTCAACCAACAACTACAATATATATATATATATATATATATATATATATATCAAAAGGGAGTTAACACTCACCTCTTTCACTTTGCCAAAGAGATTTCTTGATTCTTCAACTTTCACAATCTCTTGAGGTCACAAACTAACACCAATGAACACATTACAACCATCAAAATGAAGCTCTTCATTCAAGGATCAATATTAGAGAAGGAAGTTTAAGCAATGGAAGCCATTTTCCTTACCTTTTCAAAGCTTTTCTTCCTTCCCTTTGCTGCAAAAATGGCGCCAGAAAATGGAGAGAGAAGAGAGAGATGAGAGATGGAGTGAGGAGTAGTGAAGAAGAAGAACAAATGATGACAATACTCCCTCCATACTTCTGCAGCGCACAAGAGGGAAGAGAGGAGAGAGAAATTCATTCTTTAATCTCATTTGACTTTTCTTTATCTTCCTCTCACACCCACTTTGCCACATGTCATTTTCCTATTAGCTCTCACACACTTAGTCACCAATTAAACTCTCTAATCCTTCCATTAGCCATTTAATCACACTTCTCATTTTTCTTTTAGTTAGTAATTAATTTCCCCATTAATCACCAACTTAGAGTCAATAATTCCATCCTTTAAATTTTCCATCAATTATGACATATAAATTAATATTGTCACCAATATACATTAATTTCACTTTAATCCAATAATTATCCTCAATAATTATCATTAGGCCTTAATCGAAAATTGGGGCATTACAGTGGTGGCCGCCGAAGTTGCTACTTGGCTTTTTTAAATTTAAAAAATAAAAAATAAGTTATTCCGTCGGAAATTGTGACAGAATTTAATTCCATTGGAAATTCCCTCACAATTTCAATTCCATTGGAAATTTGCGACGGAATTGATTCTGTTGGAACTTTGCGACGGAATCTAAATTCCAACGGAAATTGATTTGTCACGCTGTTTTTAGCGACGGAATCTATTCTGTCAGAAATTACATCGGAAACTCACAATTCCTTAGCAAATTCTATCAGAAATTCAATGTTTTTTTGTAGTGGAAATATCAATATAATATATCTATACTATAAGATAATCGATAAAAAGAAAAAGATAAATTAAGATATTGTCATAAGACACGCGCAAAGAAGCAATATATACCTATATATATGCTAGGAGTGACAAGAGGGAGGTGTGTTCAATTTTCCTAATTAGTGACGGAAAGGCAAGAGCTTGACTGGAGGAAGATTAAAGTTTGGAGATGCAGAAGAGCGACAGCACAGATAAAAATTCGGCATTGAGTTTTCGTTTCTCCTTCCTTTATCTTCTTTATTTTGTCTTTGGTTAGCTATTATTTTAATTATGACAATGTTCAGTTTATGTAGCTAAACCATTAGTTTTGGATTATTTAGTTTGATTATAAATTAGTGGATGATAATTTTTTTTGTTAATTGCTTTAATGTTATATTTGTTTATTTAATTGTGTGCTTGATTATCCTGAAACAAGAGATATCTGATTGAGATTATTTTAGTATTCTAAACGAGCCTAGATGTGGAAAATTTAGACTAAACCTTCAATTGAATCGTGTAAGATTAAGTTTTCGGATTTAATTTGCTTGTAGGATAGACATATACCTACCGGCCCTACATAGTCTCATTAGGGATGCATTTAAATTAATCCAATTAAATACTAATCACCTAAGACATTAAAGATTAACATAGTTGGAATGCCTTTTAGTGGATCGAAAGACACTCTTAGGTAATTAAGAGTCCTAAACTAGAAAATATAATTTTAAATGCAATTAAGGGTAGAAATTAGGCAGTAAAAAGTAATTAAGGCTATAATAATTCAAGTCACCGCTTAAGATTTAGAATCATTCATATCCTTAGTCATAATTATAGTTAGATTTACTTTTCTTTCTTTTTTAGTTAGCTTTTGTTCCTACTTTCTATTCAAATTGTGTTGACTCAACTTAAGCAAAAGTATAAAGTCATTGTTCAACTGCATTGTTGGTACCAAGTCCTCGTGGAAACGATATCTTATTTACTCTTTATTACTTAATATGGCCTGTGTATTTGTGGAGTCTTAGGCTTTATAGTTTGCCCCTATCAAGTTTTTGGCGTCGTTGCCAGAGACTTATGTGCTACAATTGTCTTGGTTGGAATTGATTGTGTATTAGTAGTTTAAGTTTGAGTTGGTAAATATCCTATTTCTTTTCTTTTTCAGCGAAAAATAAAAAATAGATTTCACATGGCAACCAACTGGATTTAATATTGAGAAAGAGATGAATTCCTTGTCTTTACAAGATGAACTGATTGCTTTTATAAATTCTTTTGAATGAATATTGGCAATATAAAAGGAGCATAAATTATAGTTATATTCCATATACTGATTCTTCTCAATGTGTTTATATATCTTGTGCTTATTGTGGAGGGAGTCATTTATATGAGCATTGTCCATATAGTACAACTAGTCATTAAGTGGAAGATACTTTGCTAGGAATCAAACTTGTTTTGATCATTCATTTTGTCCTAGTCAAAGTTTTGAGCAACAAAAGTTTTGGGATCCACATGTCAAGTATTGGTCTAATGAAATTACACCTCCTTTCTACTCTTATCCACATATTGAAGAATACACCATTCAGTATAAGGAAAAATCTAATTTAGAAAGATAATTTGAGAAGTGTGTGTGGAAGCATCAGAAAGATTTAGTAGAGAGCAAAAGGAACTTGTAACTAGAGTTGAGTCAAGTGTTCAAACTATTGGGATATATATGAATCAAATTGTTTCAACCCTTGAAACTATGAGGCAAGATAATTCCTTAAACATGATAACCACTTCTTGAGTTGATAATGGTTATTGTGAGAAAGTTGAAGATGCAAAATTGCATATGAATAATGTAGAAGGTGACTCTGAGCTTGAAATTGATATAGATGAGAATATTAGGTGTCTAGAAGAGGTTCTGGTTGTGGAGCCCAAGGTTTGTGATTTTGATGATCAAATTGATAGGGATGTCACAATAGTTGTTATGCATGATTCTTCTATGGATGTTTTGACTCTTCCTGATGAGAGTCAAGTGAATTTTGTTAAATGTTCCAAATTTTTGAAAATGCCTATATCTATTTGCAATTGTGTGCATGCTGTGCCTTTTTTGAATTCAGTGAATGCTTGTACTTTAAAATTGTCTATGATTGAGGAACTATAGGTGATTAACATGAATGGGCATCTTTTTTGTTTGAAATCTTGTTGCTTCAAAAGAAATGAAGACAAGGTGATTATGGTGTTTGATACATATGATTAGATGATTGGGTTGAGAAATCTGGCTAAAAACTTTAAATTTAGCGCTTATTATTGGGAGGCAACCCAATATAATGAATTTGTGCTTTCAATTATTATTCTTTTTCTTTTTTTGTCGTCTCTACCTCAAATTTCTCACTAACACCCCTCTCAAGTTTCATTATAGGAAAGTTAAAGCGTCATAGAAGGTACTAGAGGAAGAATTTTATATCAGAATTGAGACCTAAACCAGGGGAATACTAATTCCTTTCCCACATTATTGATTTTTGCAACATTGAGGACAATGTTTGATTTAAGTGCGAAGGAGAGATATGATTTTTTTTTGTGCCTGCCCTTTTATGCAATTAAAAAGATTTTTTTTTTTTGCAAGATTTTCATAATTGAAATTTTTGCATTGCTTATGATTGAACTTAACTTTGAACCTCTCCTATCTTAGAAATTGTTGCTTGAAAAAAATTAAAATAGAAAAGAATGTTTCAATTTAGCTTCTAAACCTTGGTCTTTTGTATAAATCTAAATATGAACTATGAGAATAAGGTTAGTTTGTAATATGACCAACAAATTATTAGTTTATGAATATTTTGCCACTTAATTTCTTTAGAAGTTTGATGATGACTCTTGTTGGCCAAGCAAAGCTTCCATTTAGGGAAATGACTAAGGTGGAAACAAAGCAAAACAAAAAAAGCAAAAAAAAAAAAACAGAGAGAGAGAGAGAAGGAAAAAAAAAAGAGAATAAGAAACACAACTCCAATGACTTCTTTAGACCTAACTTAGTAACCAGGGGTACTTCACACCAATGTTGGCACTCGCGTCAAATGGTAAAATCAAAGAAGGCCATGAGTTGGGCTAAAAGCCTCTTGAGTATCTGTTGGAGTAACTAAGTAATCGGTGTTGCATCACCCATATGCAGGGCTGCATCACCCATATGCAGGGTTACATCAAAAGATGACTTACAACAGCCCAAGATGAAAAAAAAAAGAAGGAAAAAAATATAATGAATCAATTTTCTACCTAAGGATCCTTGTTAAATTAAATGAAAAGCTTGGTTAAATGGGACATTTGAGTCTTTCTAGAGGAGTCAAGTAACTTAATATTCCTTTACTAATCTTACTGTTACACTTGTTACTTGTTGATCCTTTGATTACAGAGATGTTAATGAATAATTACTATTGTTTAAGGTTCTTGACTTAGTGACCCATTCTTATAAGACGTTAAATTGAATAGAATGTGATAACATGATCTAAGTGTGGTGGTGTGCTACTCTCTATTTAGGAATTTCATAAGCAATGTTCTTCTTGTTCGAATAATGAATTTTCTTTCTTTTGCTTGAGGACAAACAAATGTTTGAGTGTAGGGGAGTTTGATAAGTATATATTTTATAATTGAATAAGTATAGATTCTAAGATATATTTGATTAAATTTATTACGATTTTATACTTATTTAATTATCTTTTATATATTTTTCTATCTTTTATATAATTATAAGATAAAAATATATTTTAATATAAAATCTACTCATATCTTAATTTATTTTGCAGGGGATATTATAAGATGTAAGTGAAAACAAAATATCAATATAATATATCTATATTATAAGATAATCGATAAAAAGGAAAAAGATAAATCAAGATATTATGATAGAGACGCACGCAATGAGGCAATATATATATATATATATATATGCTAGGAGTAACAAGAGGGAGGTATGTTCTATTTTCCTGATTGGTGACGGCAAGGCAAGAGCTTTAGTGGAGGAAGATTGAAGTTTGGAGATGCAGAAAAACGACAACATGGATAAAAAATTTGACATTGAGTTTTTGTTTCTCCTTTCCTTTATCTTCTTTATTTTATATTTGGTTAACTATTATTTTGGTCATGACAATGTTCAGTTTATGTAGCTCTACTAGTTTTGGATTATTTAGTTTGATTATGAATTAGTGGATGATAATTTTTTCCGTTAATTGCTTTAATGTTATATTTGTTGGTTTAATTGTGTGCTTGATTATCCTGAAACAAGAGACATCTGATTATGATTATTTTGGTATTCTAAAAGAACCTAGACGTAGGACATTTGGACTAAACCTTCAATTGAATCGTGTAGGATTAGGTTTTTAGATTTAATTTGCTTGTAGGATAGACATATACCTAACGGCCCTACACATAGTTTAATTAGGCTTGTACTTAAATTAATCTAATTAAGTACTAACCACTTAAGACATTAGGGATTAACATATTAACATAGTTGAAATGCCTTTTAGTGAATCGAAAGACACTCTTAGATAATTAAGAGTCCTAGACTAGCAAATATAACTTTAAATGTAATTAAGGGTAAAAATTAGACAGTAAAAAGTAATTAAGGCTATAATAATCAAAGTCACCGCTTAAGATTTAGAATCATCCTTATATTTAATCATAATTATAGTTAGATTTACTTTTCTTTATTTTTTAGTTAGCTTTTATTCATACTTTCTATTGAAATTAGGGGTGTTCATGGGATCTCGGTCCCGGTGATCCCGTCCCGGTTTGGGTAACAGCGGGATCGAAAATTCCCGATCAGTCCGAGACCGGGACTAACCAGGACTGGGAGTAAAAATCCCGGGACCGGGACAAGATCTGGGCAGGGCTTCGGGAATCCCGGTCCCGGAGTCATTTTTTTTTAATATCATTTTTTTTAACTTTCCTAAACACTAAGATAGTGTTTGGATGCAATTAAAAAAATTGCTTTTGAGGCCAAACCATGGTTTTGAAAAAATTCATCCAAACACTCACAATTTTTTCATAATCCATTTTACATGTGAAACCATGGTTTGGGAGGCCCAAACCTTGGTTTGGGAAGAATCTATTTTTTTGAGCTTTATCTTTCTCTCTTTCTCTTTTTCTCTATCACTAATAAAAGCATCATCACTCTTCACAATTATCAACGTCAGGAATCCGTTGGCCCCTGTAACGACCCCTCTTAATTACCATATAATTAATTTCCAAACCAAGTAAAATATTAAATATCACATAATACATATTAGGAGGTTTCGTCCACAGCACAAACCCCAGTATGCAGCGTAATATTCAACATAAAACCAAAAAGACCCTTAAGTTTGGCAATATACATTATGCTCATGTAACTAAACGAAACATACGATTGATATCAAATCAAGTCTCGTTTGCCTTCCCCTTGGTAACACCACCTGAACTCTCGCCTGAAAAATTTAAAATATTGATAGGGTGAGTCATACGGACTCCGTAACCACAATTCCACTTTAACAAATATGCAGGGAATGATTATAATATAATTAAGCGGGCAAAATATATGTTCATATAACATAAAGTTCAATCTTCCCAAAACATTATTATTTCAAGAAAACCATTCAATATGCATAAAACTCCCTCAACCATCCTTATAACCTCCTTAACCGCTGACAAAATCCATGAGCTATAACATATAATAGGATTAGTCTTTTTGACAAGACTGCACCAAGCTCTCCAATAATGAGGTGTAACCCGGCCAAAGGCTACAGAACTCATATCAGATCATGGATTTCCTTTCCGTCGAAAATGGAAAGGTGTCACCTACCCTTGAGCTGACCCTTAACCCGGCCAAAGGAAAAGGATGATACCAAGGGTCCTGAATGCCAAAACCAACCACTGTGCACACGGTGGTGGCTATACCACGTGGTATAAAAGAATCAAACCTCTCCTCAATCACAACACCACATCCAACATCTCAACATCACAATCTTCAATATCAATAATTTATCCATATATTTCATATTTAATGCTATGCATCATCAATCATTCAAATAAATTATTCATGCCCACTTAACTAAAAATTACTAAAAACATGATTAATACTATCATTGTACATTTTTCATATATAAATTACTATAACATATTTATAGCAGTTAAAAAAAATACCAACATACGTATATAATCATTTCAACAAGCATATATGATAAATTGGAAAGTGGTTACCTCAAATTCTTGACACAACTAAACTTGAGAATTTAACTCCAACAAGCCAAATTCAAATTCACTCTACAATAAATATATATATTTACATGTTAATATAATTTATAATAATTGCTAATTATTACAAAATAGCAAATAATAACCCCCATAATTAACTCAATTTTCTTAAAAATAACAACAATTTATCTATTCCTCAAATTCCTTTTTAAATCAAAATTTCTTAACTCTATTTCACAATAAAATATTTAATAACCATAATTCTCTAACTATAATATCAAATTATAATTTATAATTTCACATAACTCAAAATCTGCAAAACTAAACCGATTAAAATTTCAATAATACTTCCAATAACTCAAATAAATTGTTTAATCCAAATTTAATCGGTTAAAAACGTTCCTAAAGCATAATTTCTTATTTATTTAAGAAGAAATTAATTATAAAATCATACAATAACCAAATGGTAAATCTAAACCGATTAAAATCAACTATTAATTATTCTCTACATATCTATAACCATCTTTTGTAAAAACTCAAATTCTCCCAAAATCCTAACCCCAAATTTCTCGTTAATCAATATAATATTACTATCAATACGAAGATCAAAATACGTAGAACAACTTTTATGAAGGAAGTTTGTTAAGAAAACGTGATCTTAAGTACCAAAATTATCTGCTAAAATTCAAAACCTTACCTGTTAAACTGCGTTCGCTCCGCTGATCGCCTCTCGTGAAACTTGAATGAGAAACTGAAGCAAAGGTATTAATAATACCTTCCGTGCGTTTTCATTTTCCACAGCGGGTCCCATATGTTTTGTTTTTATTATTTATTTATTTTTTTATCAAGCGGGTCCCACATGTTTTTAAGAAAAAATCTGCCGACAGTTTTTTTTTTTTTTATAATATTACATCAACTCTACCCACCTAAATAGAATTTTGTCCCCAAAATTCACAACAATCAATAAAAAGAAACACAAAACAAGATTCTTACAAAATATTTAAGCGTACCTAAACAAACAAATTAGGGAAATCACATCGCATTCGCTCTTCAGTTTCCCAAGTAGCATCCCCAGGAGACATACCCTTCCAGAAAATTTTTAGAAGACGGATTGTTATGTTCCGCAATTGCTTATCTTTTACATCTAAAATCTTTTCTGGTCCGGGCACATAAGTCAAATTTTCCCTTAACTCAACTTCTTCAGGCTCAATCACATGGGAAGGATCTGAATGATATTTCTTAAGCTGTGACACGTGGAACACGTTATGCACATTTGACAAATGTGGCGGCAAGGCGATTCGATAGGCAACTAATCCAATTCGCTCCAATATCTCGTAGGGTCCAATGAAACGAGGAGTTAACTTTTTGGCTTTAATGGATCTGCCAATACCAGTCACTGGTGTAACCTTAAGGAACACGTGGTCACCCACTTCAAACTCTAAAGGTCTACGCCGCCTATCCGCATAGCTCTTTTGTCTGCTCTGAGCGGTCAACAATTTTTGGCGAATCATCTCAATTTTCATAGTAGTTTCATCCACAAAGTCCGGTCCAATCACGGTTCTTTCGCTCAATTCAGTCCAACAGAGAGGCGATCTACATTTTCTTCCATATAATGCCTCGAAATGAGCCATCTGAATGCTTGAATGGTAACTATTGTTGTAAGCAAATTCTGCTAAAGGCAGGTGAGAATCCCAATTACCAGGCAGCTCAATTGCGCAAGCTCTCAACATATCCTCAAGAGTTTGAATCGTTCTCTCAGTTTGACCATCAGTCTGCGGATGATAAGCCGTACTGAACTTCAGCCTAGTCCCCATGGCCTCCTGTAACGCTTTCCAGAAATTTGATGTGAACCTTGGATCGCGGTGTGACACAATTTCTACAGGTACACCATGCAACCTAACAATCCAATCCACATACAACTGGGCTAGCTTCTGCAAACTATATCCAATATGGATCGGCAAGAAATGAGCTGACTTCGTCAATCTGTCTACAATGACCCATATGGCATTATGGTGCGTAGTATTAGGCAATCCCACAATAAAATCCATGGAAATGCTGTCCCACTTCCACTGAGGAATCTGTAAAGGTTGAAGTAGCCCTGAAGGTTTTTGATGCTCAATCTTCACTTTCTGACAAGTTAGACACCTCATTACGAAATCTGTCACATCTTGTTTCATATTAGGCCACCAATAATTTCGCTTTAAATCATTGTACATCTTAGTGATCCCCGGATGAATAGTGTACTTGCTTCGATGCGCTTCTTCTAAAATACAAGTCTTAGCTTCTTCATCATTCGGAACGCAAACCTTCCCTTTAAATCTCAAAATACCATCACTACCTACGTCAAAATCATTGACTCTTCCTTCCTCTAATTCTTCCTTAATTTTTAATAGATATTCATCCTCCAACTGAGCCATCTTTATCTCCTTCCAAAATTCATTCTCAATTTGTACAGATTGCATCATAACTTTACTGACTAGCATGTTTATGTCCTTCAACCTTTCTAAACAGTGGTTCTCATAAAGACTCAAGTGAAATACATGAATAGCTTTTCTGCTTAAAGCGTCTGCAACAACGTTGGCTTTACCGGGATGATACTTTAGTTCGAAATCATAATCTTTTAGAAATTCCATCCACCTCCTTTGCCTATTGTTAAGTTCCTTCTGATCCACTAGATACTTTAAACTCTTAACTGATGATATCCTGACCTTAAATCAATTTTGGAGAATATCGTTAACCTTACAAATTGATCTAGCAAGTCATCAATCCTTGGAAGAGGATATTTGTTCTTGATGGTGACTTTGTTTAGATGACGGTAATCAATGCACAACCGCAAGGTCCCATCCTTCTTTTTCACGAATAGAACAAGTGATCCCCATGGTGATACACTTGGTCTGATAAATCCCTTCTCAAGTAGTTCTTCTAGTTGCTTCTTCAATCTGCTAGTTCTGCTGGAGCCATTCGATAGGGGGCCTTTGAGATAGGTTCTGTACCAGGTACCACGTCAATCGAAAATTCTACTTCTCGCTCAGGGGGTAATCCTGACATTTCCTTTGGAAAAACCTCAGGAAACTCATTCACTATATCAATTCTATCAATCCCTTCCTCTATCTCAGCTTGAACAGAGAAGAAAACCATATAGGCTTGACATCCCTGTTTGATACAACTTTCAACTTGAACAGCTGATAACAATAGAGGGCCACTAGACACCTCTCTGGACGCAGCATACACAGGTAAAGAAATAGTTTTTGCTCTACACTCGAGTATGGCACCATTGGCTGTAAGCCAATCCATGCCCACAATTACATCAAGTCCCTTAAGGGGTAAACAAATAAGATCAATTTTTGTCTTACGACTCTCAAACTCCAATGCAAGATTCATACATGCATTAGAAGTTTTTTACAGAAGATCCAGCAGGAGTTGAAACATTTACATCGAAAGGTAACTCAGAAACATCTAAGTTTAGTCTCTTAGCACAATCAAAAGCTATAAAGGAGTGTGTAGCGCCAGAGTCAAACAATGCAAGAATATCATCATTTTGCAATTTAATTTTACCTCTAATGAGATTAGGTGAAGTACCCGCCTCCTCTTGTGTCAAAGCAAAGACTCGTCCTGGCATGATAGGTCTGGAGACTTGAGAGGTCTGCTTGCCTTCTGGACAGAAGCGAGAAATGTGTCCCACCTTACCGCAAGTGAAACAAGTTAAATTGCCTTGTGGACAAAAACGAGAGGTGTGCCCCAACTTACCACAAGCATAGCAAGTCAAAAAGTTTCCCTGATGATACCTTCCACATTTCGAGCAAACTGGAGTCCTAGCAGTACTGGGCATAGGGGCAGTAGAGCCTCTATAAGATGACTGACTTCTCCCACCTTGGCTCCTCTGAGCTTGAGTCCTTGAACCTGATCCGCTCTGAAATGATCCCATCGGTTGCTTGTTCTTCTTTTCTGGGTATCCAGAGTTTCCAAAACTATAATTACTCCTCTTGTTAAAACCCCCAGTAGGACCAGTATAAGATGAAATTCTGCCCTGTGGATCCCTCCTCAGCTCGAGCTCATATTTATAACCTCGTATCTCTGCATCCAAGAGACAAAGACGTGTACACATATTCTCAAAAGAAGTAATCCGTAGAGGTATCAGCTGTCTTTTAAACTCTGGGCGTGCCTTCTGTAGCAGCCTATCTGCCATCCATGCTTCATTCTTTTGTGATTTACCATCAACAGTGTACTTCACGAGCTCCAGATATTGTGCAATGAATGAGTCCATATCCAGGTCACCTTGTTGAAAATTATAGAACTCAGTCTCCTTGAGTGACTGTAAAGCTGCAGGAAAGTAGTGCTGACTGAACATCACCTTGAACTCGTTCCAGTTTGGAATGGTCCCATCTGTAGGCTTGACACTTTTCCACCACATCTTTGCATTATCTACCAATAACACCACTGCTATTATTACCTTTTGTTGTTCATTACATTCAACTACAGAGAAGATGGTCTCTAATCGATCAATCCAGCCTTCGCTAACTTTTGGATTAAACTTGCCGTCAAAGGTTTGGGGTGAGAATTTATGCACCTCTTTCCACACTTTAGTGATGGAAACTCCATTATACTCATCTTTAGATCTTTTATCCTTTGTCTCCCTGGTAGTATTATGGCTACTACTAGAATGATGACCATCGTGAGCTCCAGTATCCTCAAACCCACTTTCATGAATAGAGTGCCCGTCCTCATGATCTTTCCCTTTATTCAATTCCTCTTCATGCCTTTGCACCATTTGACCAAGCCCACGTACTGTGGTCAACAGCTCTCGTAAAATGTCATTAGTATCTTGTGGTCCTATAGGTTGACCATGATCATCTCGGTCTCCAACTGAGTGCGTTTTACTCGTATCTCTCATTATTATTCTCCTAAAAGGAGAAAAACTAATTAATCAGACAAAAAGGAAAAGCACATGAGTAACTAATGTATATTGCCGATACAACTATATGCAAGAATGAAAATACCAGAGAACCTTGAAACTCAAAGCTCTGATACCAAAAATGTAACGACCCCTCTTAATTACCATATAATTAATTTCCAAACCAAGTAAAATATTAAATATCACATAATACATATTAGGAGGTTTCGTCCACAGCACAAACCCCAGTATGCAGCGTAATATTCAACATAAAACCAAAAAGACCCTTAAGTTTGGCAATATACATTATGCTCATGTAACTAAACGAAACATACGATTGATATCAAATCAAGTCTCGTTTGCCTTCCCCTTGGTAACACCACCTGAACTCTCGCCTGAAAAATTTAAAATATTGATAGGGTGAGTCATACGGACTCCGTAACCACAATTCCACTTTAACAAATATGCAGGGAATGATTATAATATAATTAAGCGGGCAAAATATATGTTCATATAACATAAAGTTCAATCTTCCCAAAACATTATTATTTCAAGAAAACCATTCAATATGCATAAAACTCCCTCAACCATCCTTATAACCTCCTTAACCGCTGACAAAATCCATGAGCTATAACATATAATAGGATTAGTCTTTTTGACAAGACTGCACCAAGCTCTCCAATAATGAGGTGTAACCCGGCCAAAGGCTACAGAACTCATATCAGATCATGGATTTCCTTTCCGTCGAAAATGGAAAGGTGTCACCTACCCTTGAGCTGACCCTTAACCCGGCCAAAGGAAAAGGATGATACCAAGGGTCCTGAATGCCAAAACCAACCACTGTGCACACGGTGGTGGCTATACCACGTGGTATAAAAGAATCAAACCTCTCCTCAATCACAACACCACATCCAACATCTCAACATCACAATCTTCAATATCAATAATTTATCCATATATTTCATATTTAATGCTATGCATCATCAATCATTCAAATAAATTATTCATGCCCACTTAACTAAAAATTACTAAAAACATGATTAATACTATCATTGTACATTTTTCATATATAAATTACTATAACATATTTATAGCAGTTAAAAAAAATACCAACATACGTATATAATCATTTCAACAAGCATATATGATAAATTGGAAAGTGGTTACCTCAAATTCTTGACACAACTAAACTTGAGAATTTAACTCCAACAAGCCAAATTCAAATTCACTCTACAATAAATATATATATTTACATGTTAATATAATTTATAATAATTGCTAATTATTACAAAATAGCAAATAATAACCCCCATAATTAACTCAATTTTCTTAAAAATAACAACAATTTATCTATTCCTCAAATTCCTTTTTAAATCAAAATTTCTTAACTCTATTTCACAATAAAATATTTAATAACCATAATTCTCTAACTATAATATCAAATTATAATTTATAATTTCACATAACTCAAAATCTGCAAAACTAAACCGATTAAAATTTCAATAATACTTCCAATAACTCAAATAAATTGTTTAATCCAAATTTAATCGGTTAAAAACGTTCCTAAAGCATAATTTCTTATTTATTTAAGAAGAAATTAATTATAAAATCATACAATAACCAAATGGTAAATCTAAACCGATTAAAATCAACTATTAATTATTCTCTACATATCTATAACCATCTTTTGTAAAAACTCAAATTCTCCCAAAATCCTAACCCCAAATTTCTCGTTAATCAATATAATATTACTATCAATACGAAGATCAAAATACGTAGAACAACTTTTATGAAGGAAGTTTGTTAAGAAAACGTGATCTTAAGTACCAAAATTATCTGCTAAAATTCAAAACCTTACCTGTTAAACTGCGTTCGCTCCGCTGATCGCCTCTCGTGAAACTTGAATGAGAAACTGAAGCAAAGGTATTAATAATACCTTCCGTGTGTTTTCATTTTCCACAGCGGGTCCCATATGTTTTGTTTTTATTATTTATTTATTTTTTTATCAAGCGGGTCCCACATGTTTTTAAGAAAAAATCTGCCGACAGTTTTTTTTATTTTTTTATAATATTACAGCCCCTTTTTTTTTTCCTGCCAATTGTTGGCTCCTTGTTAATGCTTCATATCACGGACCAAATTCATTTCCCTCCATTTATAAAAATATAATATTTATTTTTAAATTCATCATTTTTTATAGATTAAAGTATATATTTAATCATTTAAATTTACATCAAATTTCAGTTTAATTCATAATTTTATAAATTTTTTGATATTGTATATTTGACTAATTTTATTATTATAATTTTTTTAAAATTTATTTCGAATTTTTTTGAATTTATTAAACATTAAATGTTTAATAATGCATATAATATAAATTTATCCCTTACATGTAATTATTCAAAAAACTAATGTTCTTTTTAGTAATTTGACCATGAAAAAAAGCTATTCTGACCATAACATCCAAACACTCTTACTTTATCAAAATCACTTTTTTCTCATAATCTATTCTTCTCATAATCTATTCTCTAAAAGCTATTCTTCACTTTTTCTCCAGAAGCTATTAAAAAAAGCTTTGCCAAACACACACTAAGTCACTGATCCCTCTGCCTCTCCTCTCTCGCAGTCTCACTCTCTCACTCTCTGCCTCGTGCCCTGACCCTCATCTCCTCTCTTCTCCTCTCTGCGACTCCGCGTCTCCGCCTCTCTCAAGTCTCGTGCCATACCCTGTGACTCTACAGTCTACACGGCCTTCACCGTCACCGACGCTCACTCTCTGCCTCGTCTCGTCTCCTTTCGGCCGATTGCTCTCTTTCTTCAGCGAAAGGCTCACCGTCGCTGGCAGCCACACCATCGCCGTCCGATAGTTCCAGCCTCACCGTCGCCTTTCCAGTTCCAGCCGACAGCCGCGGCGTCGTCCTCCCGTCCCAGACTCCCAGCTCGTCTCATTCAGGTGAGTTGATTTATAACTCTTTCTTTGCTTTCCTTCTTTAATCGATTAATGTTGTTAATCAAATGAAGCATCTTAACTCTGTTCCCAAAATTGATGAAATCTCTACATAGCTTCTTGTCTGTTGGTTTTCGTTGTAAGCCATAAGAAAATACAATGCTGCTGCTACAATTCTCTTTAGGCTTTACAAATTGAAAGTGATTTTCATTAAAGGGGGAGGCAAATAGACCCGACTGTACTCATTTTCTCTTTGGTAGACTATGCCTATCACTTTCATAAAGCTCATTTAGTGTATATATAATAATTTGGAAGCTTATTATGCCTTATGGATTGTTGTATAGCTGCTGTTTTTAGTGTTTCACTTAGGAAGATAAAATTTTTTCACTTTCATGATCCACTTAGAATGTTGTATAGCTGCTGTTTTTGGCATTTTTTAGTGCATTGGATTGGGTATATGTTTGGATGCAGCTGAAGAGCAACGTCCAAATCCATAAATAGGTCTTTTTTGTTTGTTTATTGAATCATTGCCGTTTTGATTAAATTTGTGGGACTGAAACTTTGTTTGCTCTTGTAATCTGAATTTAATGTTGTTGTAATGTGTTTGCTCTACCAACTCTTGCTATTTAAACATGTGTTTGATTAAATCATGTGTTTGCTCATGTTTTTGCCCTCCAAACCACCATCTTGATTTCCTTGAATTTGAAGTTGCTCAAGATCTGGAGGATATAGACATGTTAAACTCAGTGTCATGGGAGGCTATTAAGGAGAAATCAGGATCAATAATTCATCAAGCAACAGCTTCCATCATCCGTGTAGAGTTTCAAAAGCAAATATCTGCTAACATTGATTCATCTTTTGGTAAGTATCTTTTCTTTAGAATCTTTTCATGGGTCCTTTCAGTTTGAGCATGATTGTTGAAGGAAGTTATTAAGCATGGCAAGTGGAGAAGAAGGGTTTAACATATATAAATTAACCCTAGTGCATAAAATTTAGTAGATGGTACTTGACAGATATATATAGTTTCAATAATATGGCTTGGTTCCAAATCAAAATTTTTTATTCTCTTTACAATGATAACAAATCTAATTTAGATCACAATTATAGGTTCTATTCATAATGATCAATGAAGAAATGTGTGTCTGTGTGATTCAGAACACATAATTCGGGATCATATGTAGAATTAACTTTGCCAAGTGGTAGTTTAATTCATTCATATCATTTGTAGCTAATTAAAGATTCACAGCAGTTAACTAAGCACCTGATCATTTATTTTTCAATGTGAAGAGGGAAAAAATTGAATACCTCACATGGCTTCTGGGTGAATTGCTTTCCCTCTACATGCCCGACGCTTACAAGAAAGGTATATCCTCATCCTCAAACTGAGTAGCAGGAAGTTCCTCCTACAAGTGTTTCATTTACAAAAACTTGGTGGTTGATATTTGACAATGCTTCAGATTATTATTTTCTAGCATATTTTTTGTGTAGGATCTAGGATTTGTTACTGGATAAATGGGGTAACGCTGGATTTAGTTTACAGTTTTTAGGATTTGTTACAGGATTATTTTCTTGTTGGAAGCTTAAAATTCATTTTATTCAAACCAGGAATTCCCGGTCCCGGTTGTACCGGGACTTTCCCGGGAATGGTATCCCCTTCCCAAGTACCCCCGGGACAGGACCCGGGAATGAGTGATCCCGGTCCCGGTTAGGCATTTGAACACCCCTAATTCAAATTGTGTTGACTCAACTTAAGCACAAGTGTAAAGTCATTGCTCAAGTGCATTGTTGGTATCAAGTCTTCGTGGGAACGATATCTTATTTACTCTTTATTACTTGATACGACTCGTGCATTTACGGAGTTTTAAGCTCGATAATTTGTCCCTATCAAATTTATTGAATCAAAAATTAAAATGCATAAATTAAATTTAAAAGTACAAATATAACTTTTTGGGACATAACAGCCTTAATTTCTTGCTTAGTTGTAAAAGTTATTAACTTCAAGATTGGATCGTAAATTCGTAATTAACAAGGTTATGCTATGGGAGAGTTTACAAGGGTGTACACTTTTTGGATTTGTATTCGGACACGCAAAGAATCATCGAATATATCTGTAGTTGCGTAGAAAACTATAATAATTGATTAATTCGGTCGAACATATCTCTAATATATACAATTATTAGGAACATCTAAAACTTAAAACACAAGCATAAAATTTTTATGAATATTGCAGAGCAAGAGTTATAGTAGATATGATCATATGAACATACTGATAATATTTGTTTTGGCAAGAATGAATGACTCAAATTGTCAGGGTCCTTTGACTCAACGACCCTAAGCATCTTCATTAAGTGTTTATTAATATTAAGCATAACATTGCGAGTTTGACTCCCTATGGATATTATTCTTTTCTTTGAATGAAGGATGACAAAAAAAAAAAAAGGGAAATCAGATTTCAACCACATATGAGCTATGTATTGAAGGAAATTGCAAGAGAGAGATACTATGCTGTTGTGTCTTTTTGGTCATGCTGTATTAACTGAATAGTCTTGTTCATTATCCACTGCTGTATGAAATGAATCAGCAGATTCGTCCTATCAGTATATAACAATAAAAAAATGATCATTTATTTCCTTCCATTAAGACCAAATTGTCTTAAAAAATTTCTGCAGTGAGAAGGGGATGAGCTTGAAATGGAATGAAACTTGCTTGAGTGATTCATTTCCCCAATCAATAATCCCTGGAAATTTCTGAATCACTGAAATTAAGTACTGTAGATTCCAAGAGGATCAAGTAGGTACAAAACAGAGTAAAAATGGATACAGATTGTCTAATGATTTAATTGAAAAAAGATCATTTTCCCCCTCCATTAAGACCAACTGTCTTAAATTTCTGCAATAAGAAGGGGATGAGCATGAAATGGAAGTAAACCTGGCCTGGAGAGGCTAGCAGTTTCAAGGGGCTTAATTAAATATGGATTACAGTTTGAATCCAAACCTTGTGAACAGAAGCTTGCAGCTTTCTATTCTTGAAACTGACCAAGAACTCACACTTGTGGCTCAGCAAGGAGAGAATCTTGTGCTAATATCTGAACAGGGATAGAAACATTTCTCCAGTAGACAAGGTTTAGCCATCTCTGACTGATCTTCTGTTGATCCGTATCCGGGGAATATGAGCAATTTTGGGCCAATCTGCAGATTTTTCCCCATTGCATCTTTTTCCAAGCGATGGACAATTCCAGATATGCAGGGCAGAAAGTGAGGCAGGTAGTTTTTCTGGCATGCACTGAAGTTCCGAGCAGTCCCCTATCCCCAAAGTCTCAAGAGAGGTCAATTCCAGCATGCCACCTCCATTCATAGACGTAAAATTCTGGAGTTTACGTATATAAAGTGAAGTAAGAGAAGATGGAAGTAACCATTCTTCTGGGAAGGATTCTCCATCTTTGCACACACCTTTGATTCCAAAGCTTCGGAGAGAAGGGAGTCTTTGCAAATCCCAGTTCTTTCGTTTAGCAAAGAGCTTGTCACAGCGATTGATCTCTAATGAATGTAAGCTTTTTGGCAGTCCTCCTGCTGGAAACGACTCAAGCTCTGGACACAGCCATAGATTCAAAGTCACTAGAGAAGGAAGAAGGTTATTCATCTGATGGGGCAATGACTTCAAAGTTTTGCATTTAGCAACAAGGAGATAAGTCAAGTCTGGAGCTGAGAGTCCACCTTCTGGGAAAGACACAAAATTAGGACAATTACTGATCCTTATGGAGTTGAGAGATGGAAAATGTTGCAAGTGGTCCCCTGAAGTTGAAATAGACTGTAGATTCTGACATCCGTCAAGCTCAAGATAGCTCAGCTTTGGAAAGAGACTTAAAACGAAGGACGTCAGAGAACCGAAGCTAAATTTTATGCGTAAACTCTCAAGAGTTGCAAAACATTGGTTCATGGGAAGCTCAATTATCCCACAGTTCGTAACATCAAGTGACTTCAATGTGTTAGCAAGGCCAATTCGAGGAAGTTGGCAAACGACGCTGCATCTCGTGATGCTTAAATTTCTAATAGAACAACTGTCAACACCCCCAAATGGCAACTCAAAAGAATCATATCCACCAATTGACAGATCCAACAAACGAGGTGGCATTTCCTTCATTGATACATTTTTACAGTCTTTCAACTGCAATTCCTGGATTGTTAGGGGAACTGTGGCCACAAGTTGCTCACACTTTGAAATTTCCAGTTTGCCTAGCAAAGGTAGCTTTTCAGGCAAGCCCTTCAGTTTTGGGCAATTTTTTACATAAAGCTGTCTAAGACAAGGAAATGCTTCAACTGCATTTTCACCCATTACTGTGAGAGGAAGCCATTCTTGCCACTGGGGCATGTTCTCAAAGCGCAAAGTCTGAAGGGACCTAAATGGTCTAACAGTATTTATTTGAGATGGCTCAATTTGGTCGGAAGGAATATAATAAAAAGAATCACCAACAGAAACTATAAGTGAAAGCCGTGTTAATGAGAGAGCTTGGAGGGAAGGCAGTTGCCCAAGTGGTGGCAAGAGAACACAATTTTCACAGTTATCAAGACATAAAGATGCTAAATTTAAAAATTGACATCCTCCTAACCAGTCAGGGAATGATGTGCTCCCATAACCTTTGATGGTAAGTTTTGTCAATGCTTTAGGAGGTTCCAGGTGATAAAGTACACTTCTAGCTTCTTCTGAATTATTTGTGGTCCCGCTCCATTTAAACACTAATTCATTAAGCTTCTCTTTACCAATCATATTAGCCATCATAGCATCTTCAGGACTAGCAACATATTGCAGATTTGAAATGGTGAGGTTTTTCTGAAGAAGTTGAAGTTCCTTCAACTCTTTGATGCTCGATCCACACCCATTTCCTTGAACATAAACTGTTAGTGTCTGAAGATTTTTCAATCTACCCATATGTAGTGGCATCTGACTTAAATTTGTCCCCCTTATATCCAAACATCTGAGATTAGTTATCCTTCCCAGACTAAAAGGCAAGTCAATAAGGTATGAACAATTTGTCAACAGCAAAGTTTGCAAATTGATCAAAGAGCCTGTAGAGTCTGGCAACTTGGAGATCAGTGTTGAAGAGAGGTCTAAATATCTTAAATGTATCAACTTACCGATTGAATCGGGAATAACTGTCAAACTGCGGCAGTTAGAGAGGGAGAGTTCCCTCAACCTTGTTAGTCTTGAGAGTAAGCCACTTACAGCCTCGTTACTTAAGCATTTGGGCCATGACAACACATTTGAAGGGAGAAAGGTGCGCAGATTTGCACATACGCCCATAATATCCTCTAAATCATCAAATTTCAGCTTGGAATATGACAAATGACGAGTTCTTTTTGACATGACATGGGTTTTTATACCCTCTAACCTGAAGGTGAATTCTCCAGAGACAAATTCAGCCAAGTCATCCATAAGATCATGAATAAAGAAGCACTTTTTGCTTGATTGCAGAAAAAATGACCTAGATATCAGGTCATTGAAATATTCTTGACCTAATGCTTCCATGGTTCTATTTCTATCAGAATATTGCAGATGCAGAAGATCCTCCGCCATCCATAGGCGCACTAGTTCCCTCCGTTTAAACTGATAATTCTTTGGAAACACGGAACAATAGGCGAAACACCGCTTAACATGTGAAGGAAGATAGTGATAGCTTAACATAAGAGCAGGAAGAACATTGCTCCTACCATCTGGAAAATCCCATATATCACTTCTCAATACCTTCTCCCATTCACTTTCATCTCTTTTTGAGTGCAAGAGACCCCCAAGAGCTTTGGCTGCCAAAGGTAGTCCACTACATTTTTTCACTATTTTTCTCCCTATCTCTCTCAAAGAAGCATATTTATCTAATTCTATCCCTTCAAATGCATGCTCTGAAAATAACAACCAACAGTCATCATCTGACAGTGGTTTTAAATGATAAATTGGAACTGTGAGCATGGTTGATGCAACAATTTCACTCCGTGTTGTGACTACGATCTTACTTCCTCGTGCCCCATATTCGAAAGGACGTCGTAAGATTTCCCATAATTCTCGTTCCAGATATCATCTAGGATAATGAGAAACCTCTTATTGTCAAGGAACTCCTTGAGTTTAATCTGTTGCTGGTTAAGATCCAACCCCTCACACGTTAAAGGGATTGCCTCAAGAATTGTCCTTGTCAATTTAGAGATATCAAATTCTTGGGTAACACAAACCCATACTTTTAGGTCAAAATGCTCCTTCACCATGTCATCATTGTAAACAACTTGAGCAAGGGTGGTCTTCCCAACCCCAGCCATCCCAACTATAGGGATGACACATATCTTATCAGCACCAGAATCCGATAGGAGCAGTTTGATAATAGATTCTTTATCAGAATCTCTTCCATAAACACCACACTTTCCAGCTAAAGAAGTTGTTTGAAATTTAATTGTAGGAATACCACTGACCCGTTCCCTCAAACCCAGGACTTCCTTTTGTTTCAATAAATTTTCCAGCTGTTCAATAATCGTATTTATCCCATCGCTGAACTCTGAAAGGGAAGCAGGCGAGAAGCAACTCACCTTATTTGTGGTTCCACCCCCAAATTGAGCTTCCATTTTCAGATTTGAAGCGATTGTAGTTGTAGTAATCTTATCCAAAATGTCCTCGGCTTCAAACATGGCATCTTTAAGATCATTGACCCATTCTCGGACATGAAAATCTGCAGCCTGCCTCTCTTCTGCATGATTGACTAGAGCCTCCACGGATCGCAATGTTATCTTCAACTTGTCCAGTGGAAGATTAGGACCATTGCTCTGTTTCAGTCCCTTGATGAAGTCTACCATCTCACGAGAGGCCATCCTATCGAATAAAGTCTGCACAAAAGCACTGACAAAAGCCCCAACCACCATTTCAGCTGCCATGATCGTATTTTGCTTCTGAAATGCAGGAAGCGGAGGGAAAGTCAGAGACTGGGGGATTTTGCAGGCAGCAATGAGAGCGCACGAAGATAGTAGAGGGGTCGACAATATTTCATACAATAATTTTTTCTTTTTTAGCCGAAATTTCAGTCAATAAAGAAAGTATTAGATTTTGAAATCGTATGACACTATGACTCCGTCCGTTCGCAATTCACATTTTTTTAAGGTCCAATCCAACAATGCGCATTTCGGTCCACATTTATGCTTTTTGCCGCCCACCCACGGCTATCACAAACTTTGACATTATGGTTTGTGGGGCGGGGGGTGAGATTTGCATAATTGCATTCTCCAAAGTCTAAACACATGCATATACATATACATATACATATAGATTTTGATTTAAATAATGTCACTGGCCTGCATTTAGTGTGACTTGTTTAAAACTAGAAAGAGACCCTTTTGTATAAAAATGGTATATAATCTAGCCTTCTGTTTATGCATGGAACTATACGGTGTTTGGAAACACTTATTTTTGGACAATAAGTCCTTATTATGCAAGCCGAGATAAAACTCCTCTCACATATTTACCTTGTATACCGTGAATCACAATTTATAAACACTTATTGCCCAAAAATAAGTTATTCCAAACGAGCATTAATCTATACTAAGGGAAGATGATTCTGTTGTGGACCAGAATTTATTCAATTTTTATCTAATTTTTGAGCTAGTATTTACTCAAATTATTAACTTGGCCATTCCATTTATTTGTTAGGTTTGGTCACCGTAATACCTGGGAATTACATCAGAGAGAGAAGACTACGCTGCATTCCAAAAGAAGCTCGAATGAACAGTGTACCTTGACAACCTGGCACCTTCGGTCGCTGAATTTGCGCTGAGAAACTGCCTTGAACTAAGGAATGCGCCACAGCGTGCATTAGTAGAATTGGATTCTCCTAAGAAAGCCAAGGAAGCTGTATCAATAATTGTGCAATAAATATCCTTTCATGATATCAAGATCTAACAGATTCTTAACACAGTCAGTCTTTATCTAACGGTTTTATATATAATAGACTAATGAATATAACTGCATAAACTTAAAACACCCAATAAAAAGGAGAGAAAAAAAAACTCAGGACCTTATTCAAAACTCAATGAAATTATAAGTACCTAGGAATTACTTTTCCCAAAAATAAAAGAACTACTCATATTGAAATGTTTGAAGAAAAAATTGATTCAAGTTAAAGTAGAAAATTTAGGTATATATAAAATTAATTTCAAATAATTTATGTTCAATCAAATCAAAATCAATAAATTAATTTCAAATTTAGCTTAGAACAAAAAAAATTGAATTTAAAGATGAGTCAAATTTTATTGATATGTCTAAATTATACTCTAAAACATTCAATCGGTATTCTTTGTCAAATTGAGGAAAAAGTTCATAAATGCTCACACAGATTTGTTTATGTGCAATTTTGGTTTATTGGGCCAAATGAGCTCGAATTGGACTTAAGATTGCGATAATCCATTCAACTGAGCCCAAAACAACGGACTTGTAGAGATTGAATAGCCGATTAATTGGGCTCAGGACCTTGAGAAGCTTGACAACCCATTCAAATGAGCCTAAACGAGAATTAAATCTAATAGAAGGAGTTAATTCCTTATAATATAGTGAATCAATGTTTAAATTTTTACTAAAAAAGTGTCTTTGACAATTGACACAAATGTCTAGGGACAAGAATTGCCTTGCTGATTCATTGGCAAAGGAAGGGATGTCCAAGACTGCCATTTTCAATTATGTTCCGCCTACGATTTTGTGGAATTATGATTATATGAGATTCGATTTTCGTTTAGACTAGTTACTTGATTTAGGCATTTGCCTTCTTTTGTATCAAAGAAAATGTTCAAATTCTTACTAGAAAAGCGTGCCTATAGTTAATAATTGACAATACTTTAAATAAAATTACCTCTTAGAGGAGGATATCTGTGCACTAACAAAAAAACTTAATATATCTTCAACTTCAATGGTAGATAATCATGAGAGAGAGCGTCCAAACATATATTAACCATTTAGGTAAAAGATATGTATGTTAACAACTTTCTAGTTTAGTGGCATGAAAGCTCTTCTGTAAAGGATCACGGCTTCAATCTCACTTATAATTGACTTTGGTATTTGAATGATATATCATATATTCAGCAGAATTTTCAGATAGGTTGTGACATCAGGTCTTAGATCTTTCATTGCCATTAGACAACAATTAAACCTACATTAAGATAGTATACAGTGTCCTAGTGAAGGTTAAAGTAATCGTCATTATATTAGAACGTTGTTTGGAAATATATTTTTTCAAGTGGAAAAATCATTATTAAGCTAGCTACAAGTCCTTAGATTCTTTGGTCACGGTTATAATAGTTAATCTCTAGTGCAAGAAAATAAATAAATAAATAAACAACCAAACAAAATGAAATATGTTTAAAACCCAGTTATTTTCACTGATTCATTTCCTTTATTTGTTCTTCACTCACATTCTGTTGCTTTGTTCCTTTTGCCACTAACAGTGTCACTTTAATTAAATTGATCATTGATTGATTGATTAAGTAAAAATGTGCCCAAATTGATGAGTGGATAATCAAAGATTATTCAACTGTATATAATCTTCAAAAACCACGGCCCTATAACAATACAAAGCGACCTTCTTCATAATATACTTGCACCAATATCACACAACATTGTTCTGTTCAGTTCATCATCTTCTGAAACTCCAAGCTGATACAGAAAAAAGAGGCCTATCACTCCAACACAAAAGCAAACAATCATTCTCTTCCCTAATCTTATACTTATACCCATAGCTCTGCAACAACCTCTTCGCCTGCAACATCCCAAAATAACTCAATGGCACTCTCCTAAAACCAGCCATTTCCATCCTTCGAATCCACTTCTCTAGCTTCTCATACCTCTCCTTCCTCTCGAAACCTTCACAAGCTATTATTCTCTTTATCTGTTCCCCAAGCAACTCACTCTCTAGCTTCTGTCTCTCCAATGAATTCCTTGAAACAGTTGAGTCTAAGCAATCAAACAAAGGACTGTAAAAGTACAGTGCCTTCTCTATCCTCTCCATCAGGTTAGACCCATTTAGGTTTGATTCTTGCTCAGTGATGACCATAAGTTTTGGCTGGAGTTTCCTTAGGGAGTTCAGAAACATACCCATTTTAGGAGAAGCACTGAGGGAAAGTGGTGATAGTGCTGAGTCTGGACTTGAGATATAAGCATTGAGCATGTCCTTTTCTAAATACTCTGCAAAAGTCCTCTGGCTCATGTGATGAACAGCTCTGTGCAGATTCATGGGTGTGGCTGGTGAGTTTCTTGCAGTTGCAGTAGCAGTAGAAGCCACATTAATATCATCATCACTTGCAAGAAGAGAATGAAGCTGAAGAACAGAACTAATGGCAAGAGCTTCTCCTGATTTAACAGGCAAGCTTTCAACATCAAGATCCTCCAACTTGCTCACAATTGGATTAAACGGAAGTCAAGTTTTTCAGCTTCAGTGGTCAAATGAAGCCCCATTTGATCCAAAACCTCCTTTTTCTCATGAATCCCTGTGATCTTCAAATGAGGAGGGCCTTCTGGGCGTTTCCTGAGAGTCAAAATAAGGTCAATCCACTGAGCAGGCTCAGAAGAATGAAGGTCAATGATGTGAACAAGCTTTTCACCTTCCATGGCTTCAACAATGGCTTGGTTTGTGGTCAAGTAGGCTAGTTTCAGGAAAGGACAAAGCTCAAAGAAGTATTTTTGAGCTAACATTTGTTCAGAGGTTGGTGAGGGCTTTGAGGAATGAAGGGCTTTATAGACACCTGGTAGGTTTTTGATGATTCTGTAAGCTAAGGCTTCACTGAAGTAAGTGACCATTCTCTGAACAGCATCACCATCAGGGGAAGCAAGGTGGGAGATGAACTCAAGGGCCATGTCAGCGTTCTTGATGCTTCCAGTTGCTACACATTTTGCACAGTCAAGAAGAACAGAGATTGGGTTGAAGCCTCCATTGTCCCATCTCAGTTCTCTCAACCACTGGTAAGGTGAGCCTGTGTTTAAGAATAGCAATAAGGGGTTTGCAGAGTAAATGAACTTTTCTCATTTGGGCCAGGCTGGCCTGATTTTTTATATGGGTTTTAGTAGGCTAGGCTTATATGGCTAGTTTTACTTTTTGGATACTATTTTAGGAGATAGATACAACAATATTTCCAGCATAGCCTAATTTTGAATCTTGAAATGACCTAATTACTATGAACTACCTAAAGACTAGCCTAGGATTAAGTTTTGTAGCAAAATTACCTAAAAGCCCTTAATTTGAAAAGTGGGCAAAACAGTCTTGACTCACCTATATTTTCCATCCAAATGAGTGAATTTAAATAACTTCATAGAATTCATGATCCCATTTTCTTATGAACAATTCAGTTTAATATATATCCTTAATGTATGAGTAAATAAAGAGGTTTGCTTTGGTCCTAAATATAAAATATCAATTCATTTTATCTTTCAAATTTATAATTATTTACATATAAGTCTTTTTATTAATTACATATATTAAGGAGGTTTTCCATCAAGAGTAGCTTCCGTCAAATGAGTAGAAGAAGTATTTTAAAAAAACCAACAGACGTTATTTTATAAAACAACTAATTTAACTAATTCTTTTAGTCTCAACAAATTAGTTATCTAAATCCTAAAGTTAAGGGGATGGAGTATTTGGTATTTCCAAAGCAATATAAAGATTTTTATGAAGAATCACTAGGGTCATCATTAAACATCAAATTGAAACTCTCTGTCTGGGTGCATACATGGATGAAAAGGGATTATATCAATCTTGGTGTTATGGATCTTAAACAACTGAATAAACATATTTTATGAAGTAGAGAGACAGACAATTTAACATTCAGTGAAAGTATATTGATTACCAGACTCCATATATAGGTTGCTCTTCCTGTTGAACCAGTGAACAAGAACACGAAAATCAACTTGAAAAATTAATTTCCCCAGAAACCTCCCAGCTGAGAAAACAAACCAGGAGGCTTTGAATCTTCCTGGGAAGTAAATATATTGCGAATTCAGTAAGTTGTAAAGTTCTTATGATTAGGGTTTATATAAGAAGATGACTGAGTCTGATGCAAGAATTGTAGCTGTTTGTGTGTAATAAGGCTTAAACAGATAGAGACAAAAAGAGGTTGATTTTGTCACCAAAAGTTATATTGTGAGCTTGTCTTTTAGGTTATGAAGATGGGAATTTCTTGAGAGTAATTTTTTGCTTTAATTGTCAGTTTGTGGAGAAGAGATTTGTTTCTGCTGGCCAACATGGGAATCATAGTCGAATGCAAACAGCAACACAACAATCTGCAAAATAGGTTTCCTTTCACCGAGTTTTCAGGTAATGTCGGTTTATAAATAAATTTAAAAAAAAGGGTAGTTAAAGCAATCATTCATATATAGACAATTAACATAAATTCAAATATATACTTATATAGTATAACTACTTATTCTAATATTATTCTCATATTTGAACAATCATCCTCTCAATTCAGACCGTGGCGGTATATTTGATTTATACCTTTAAATATTTATTTTTTTATTTTAAAGTTTACAGTACATTTTTCTTAAGATTACTGTTAAAAAATTATTTTCATCTCATACATTATGCTTATTTTTGAATTGGAAAATTTTTTAAATGTTTAGTCTAAATTATACTATTAAAAAGCTTCAATTTTGTACTAATTGTATATTTTTAAAAATGCAATAGAAATATCACTCAGCATTGTGTTTATTTGAAAAAAAAAACTTATTTAAATCGCTCAAATTAAATTTAGATAATCTAAATTTATACATCAAACAGTAAACATTGCATAGATCCTCTAATTTAAAGGGATCATGCTCGTTATCTTTCACAAGTTTATGTTTTGTAAAAATACATAAAGAATCACATACTGCATATATAATTTATATTGGAGCTAATAGAAAACCATTAAAATTAGTTAAGTTAGTTATTTGAATTAAATGTGTTTTAATTTCTTTAAAATACCCAATTTAAACATCATCACATCGATCAAATCCTCTTTAATATATACAATTAATAAAAATAATTTAAGAAAAATATATAAATTTAGGGGGCCAATCAAATTAAAGTATTATATTTAAGACCATAACTAATTAACTGCTACATTTAGCATAACAAGTTGATTAAATTGATTTATTTATTTGTTTTTTTACAAGGGAGTGATACTTAGTATATACTCCATCCGGTCCTAATTTTAAGACAAAGTTGACTTTTTTGGAGAAATTAAGGAAGCCAATTAAATTACTTTAGAGTATTTATTTTTTTATTTATTTGTCCAAACTAATTTGACTAATAAACTAATATATAATCTAAGGATACTAAAAATATAAACACTCTAAAGTAATTTAATTGGCTTCCTTAATTTCTCCAAAAAAGTCAACTTTATCTTATAATTAGGACCGGAGAAAGTAACAAGTTTTGGTTATTGTGTTGCTATGTAGAAGATGGATGATGATGAAGATAGGCAAGAAAAGCCCTAGGAAATGCCTCCAAAACAAGAATTTGATTTATTTAAGAAAGGCCATCCACTTGGAGAAATGTCCTTATATAAAGGGGAAGAAGACAAATGTGGTTGTTTGTAATTAGGAGGCATTCTTACATGTGAATTTGAAGTTTCAAGCATTTATATCTTTGGCTCTATATGAAGTTATGAACCAAATAATATTCTGTTTGATTAGAAGCATCCTAGGAGACACTAGCATAGTATTCATAAAATATGATTAAGTTGGCCTTAGTGTGATTGGTTATACACTTATACTCAGTGGTGATTAACAACGTTGGATCATGTCCTATTTACATAACATGTTTTCCTCCATTTGATTCTCTCACACCTTTTGTTTTTAGGGTTTTGCTTTACTTGCCCATTTGGATAAAATATTTATGATTTTTATGTTATCATTATATTCTTTTTTGGGAACTAGGAATATCCTCTATCGATAACGGAGGCTGATTTTTTTTTCTTTTAATATAATACGAAGGGAAAAAAAATATATTCTTCTCAATTAGATGTACTCTATGTACAAGAATTTGGAATCCAATCCCTAAATTAAGAGTCAAATCAGGTGTTATAATTCTAAAATTGAATTATAATTTGGACCAATACTTCAACCCAATTCAGTCTTACCAACTATGATTGTGAGGAAAAATTGAGTCAAAATGATAACCTTTTAACCAATTTAGAACAAGTGAAAAGGATTAGTTTATTATAGTGTGACAAATTAAATTTTGAATTCGTAATGAGAGAGATGCAAACATTTTGTGTTTGACAGTAACTTGAACAAGAGGATAGCAAAAAAAAAAAAAAAAAAAGTAAGCTTGAATGACCTAAAAAAAAAAAAGTAAGCTTGAATGACCTTTTTTATATACTCGTATTTCTTTACTTTGAAAAATCAATTTGCTTTTTTACGCTATAATTAAAGTGCTTTTTTGTCCTGTGTGTATTGATAAATGAACTGTGTATAAAGTACCTTAAATAAAATTGTAAAGTAATCCAACACACATAATACTTTAAAACCTTCCGATATTGTCATTTTCAAAACCAGGGCACATTATCTATTATCTTTTTTTTTTTTTATGCGAATCTTTTATCTTCTATGCTCAATGGTATACTAGATATTTCTCATTTAAAATTAATTTTTCGGTAATTCTATTGTATTTTACATCCTAAATATGATCTTTAACCGCTGATGTGAAACTGTGAACAGTCATCTTTCTTTAGGTATGTATGAGACGTATTCAAATGCCATTTGCTGTAAAAAATTATAACTATTTTAGTAATAATAGACAATTCAATATTGTCGATTCCTATATTGTCAGTTTGTAAGTTTCACCTAAACATAGTATCCAATTCAATTTTAACATAAAGTATTGCCAAAATAGTGGTCTTTGCTTTGAAAGAAAACATATCTGTCGTAACCTTAGGGATCGGTCAGAACAATGCAAAGCTGTGGTTTTTCTGTTGGATTTTCTCTCTATCAAGACAAGATCAGAGGACCCACTCTTCTGGGTTTGAGGACAAGATATAAAAAGAATTAATTATATCCTACTATATTTTACTTGTCGATTGGCTAAGCCTAAGCCTTTAGCAGTTTGGAGTATTTGAACATCTGGTTAATTGAGGGGCGTTGTGAGTGATCACCCGTTTAGGGAAGTGATTGAAGATGCCAGAGTTTGGATGTCAAAAGACTGGCATGTCCGTCTTATTTTTATTCCAAGGGAGGAGAATGTTCTGGCTGACTACCTTGCTGGGTTAGCGCATAGCATTAATGAGAGTTTTGTTATCCTTGATCAACCCCCACCTGCTTATACGGAGACGGCGATTGATCAGGCTTAAGGGTTGCGTAGTTTTGTGCTCCTCTGGGGGCGTGCTATTGTTGCCTTGTATTTGGGCATGATTTCCAGTTTTTTCATTCAAAAAAAAAAAAAAAAAGATCTGGTTAATTGTACTATTAAAGGAAAAAATAAGTCAATTTTTCAAAGAATGAAACTAACTTGATTTTTAATGTATAGTTAGTATAATTTTTTTTTAATCTAATTTATAAGTTATTTAACAGATTTTTACATTGACTATCGAGGGTTTAGCATGACTCTTCTTCTTTATCTAAGTTTGAGCTTATTTATGAAACATAAGCAAAAGATATTTCAAAGAGGGGTAAAGGAAAACTGAATAGAATACTCAATAAAATTATTAAACGGGACCTTTTAATTAACAATTTAATCTAAAAATTTGGTAATTGATAGAACATAATATTTAAAGTTTTATAGTTTTTTGTAATTTAGGTTTAGTTCATTCAGATCATGGTGATATTTTTTTTTTGTTGCATTATAATTATAAATGTTTGAATATCTCTTCCCACGTCTCATTAACAACATCAAGCACTTAAATATATATATATATATATATATATATATATATATATATATATATATATATTTTACTTGTGTTATATTGTCAAAATTTACATGTACTCCCTCTCCCTCTCCCTCTCCCTCTCTCTCTCTCTCACTCACACACACACGCACACACAAAACATTTTAAACATTCAAATGAATCAGGAAAGGTAACTTGTTAAATGGGTGAATAGGATTGATTCATAATAAATCAGTAAATCTGCTATCATTAAATCCAAATATAAGAACTGACAGTTGTCAAAGCGTAAATGTCATCGATAAAAGTGGAAAGAATAACATGTTTATAGCAACTAGCAAGAGAATTCACTATGAAGAACACTAGACATTAAAAGCCAAAATAGAAAAACGAATATCAATGTGGGATGCTTTTCATAGTGTTTCGATTTGATGCTCTTCCTTTGATTTCTCCAGCTACAAGGTACAAATCAATGAAACTCCAAATCCTCTTCCATAAGATTTGGGATCTTTCATAGAGTCTTATATTCCTAATCCGTTTTTTTTCCTATAAGTAAATTATGCAGATAGTATCCTTAGTTTAGATGGCAAGTTCATTTACAATTTACACATCTTTTCAAAAATTGAATTTGCTTGAGAAGAACGGTAACACTTGTCCTCCAACCTCAAACGAAGATCACAAGAATCATAGATTAGATCTTTTTATACCTACAATATATTAACAACAACAAACTTTATCTCACTAAGTAGGGTTGACTATATGATCACCCAGCGTCATTGAGCTTTCTCAAGTCTCAACAATCAAATCTTTAAATCAATTTGTTAACCAAAAGGTTCTGTTCAATAACAACAAAAAGATATAAAGTTTAATAATGTACAATTTACAAATAGCAAACGAGCATTGCTAATCATGCCAAAAGTTTATATACAGATCACAATACCTACAACCAAACTTTGAGCCAACATGTGTTGACTAGATACCGATTCTCATCGAATTCTCCAGCTATAATCTTGTATGCCAGATCAATCGGTAAGGAATCGAAAAGGAAATCAGGAAATTGCCTTGACAAAGTATACATATGGCTTCATGGCAACAAAGAATGTTGGCATTACTTTTATATCCATTCAACATCCGAAATCCAGTACTGAATGGGTGGAAAATGCAAAAGTCAGCTGCCCCAGACTAACTGGAAAATGTTCCTACTGGCAACTGCATTGATCACATTGTTGCTCTGTCTTCTGAGCATGTCCTCTTGTGCACAAACATCTCCATCCTAATACAGAAGACGCTAAAAATGAGCCAAATTGGAGGAGGAGGGGATAGGAACAAGTCAACTAAGTTTTGACGACTAGGCATCCCAAAATTTATCAATTTAAATGTTAACATGTTATGAATCATTGATATTTCGAACAACACCATCATATCATATTCAATATTGGTCTTGGTCTGACACTAACAACAAACATAACACCACAAGTTCAAATTATATTGAAACACTATTTTGTGGTGTTAGTCATTGTATCATGTCATGCTTCCTAGCTCTTACACAGGGTAAAATTTCATTAAAAAACAAAAACTAGATAACCAGTTAAAACATCCAGCACTGATGGAGGACCGATCAGCCTTTAGTTGCCTCTCAAATCTAGTTCAATATCCTGAAGTTCTCCGGAAGCATATAATTCCAAACACAACAACCAACTGATGTTAATATTGGGTGCTTAAAGGAAAGAAAAGACTCACAAGAAGAGAATAGGCATTGGCAAGAGAGAGGAGTGTAGGGTACAAATCCAGCACTTCCAGGGCAACCTCCTCTGTAACCTGAGGGACCTGCATTTTTAACAATCTAAATCAGAGGCATCAAAGTGTTTCATAAGTTGAGAGTTTGGCACCACAAGGAAATACCATTTCGTCTTAATTTTGCATAAATGAGTACCTGCATAAGCTGTACAGCAAATACATCACTGACTGCCATTTTGTCAAGATCTTGGCACCTTTTGATAAATTCATCAAAAGGAGGGCATGTTCCAGAGCACTTAACAGGGTCATCCAGAACTATTGTCTTGTAATATTGAGAAATTGCTTGGGTCAGATAACCATATTTCTTTAGTGTATCAGCCAAACCACTTGTTCTCTGCACATCAAAACCCTCCAAAATCTCTGTTGTAAAACAGCTGCAGACAGTGATACCCAAAAAGCGTCGTGCAAATTAGTAATGAACATATTGAAGTTAATATTAAGCATTAAAAGTAATATTTCAACTGAATATAAGAAGTAACTGAAATATGCTGAGGAATCAACGTCTCAGCTCTTGTTTATTTCATTCAGAATGAGCGATACATATAGTTGGTGCTAGGGTAGCAGCAATAAATCAAAATAAGATTCTAATCTGTTAGTACCGTTGACTATCCTAAGGATATGACTTCCTAATAAAAGATCATTAATGATACAATCAGAAAAGGATCTAAAATAATTAAAACTAATAATAAACAATAAATCAAAGAACTAACAGGCCCTTGGGACAAGCCCATCGGCATCTCCAACAGTAACTTTGACAAATAATTGGGCATATTTCGATTTAAAGAAACTACCATAACAAACTGCTTTTCACTCGCACTTTGAGAACCATCTTTTTTCAGTTATCAATGATGAAATTACGCAAAATGTTTTCAATCAAAAAATTACAAGAAATGCCTAGCTAATGAAATAGCCAATTTTGAAGATTTAACTATAAGGACAGTTGTTAAGACCATATTCCAATACCACACAACTTCAAATAGTAAATGGACACCTCTCAATCACAACACAGACGCACAGAGAGAGAGAGAGAGAGTGAGAGAGAGAGAGATGATGCATACGCAGTTTTTATGCTTTCAGCACCTTCAGAGGAATTTGGATCACCTTCCACAAGATATATCAGCTTCTTCAGTCCACACCTCTTCCAATAAGCAATTTGAACAGCAAAAACATTGTTATGCTAAGTTTACAACTTATATTAAGATCAAGGATATAGAACAGCTTAAAAGACATCAACATGTTGGTCTGTAAAAACTATCCGTGTACTGAAAATATGATTTGACAAAACAATAAACATGGAAGTAAGATTCTAAGACGCCTAAATAACAAAATAAAGCCCAATTAAAGGCCCATGCCTGGTCAACCAATAAAAAACCAGCAAAGCAAAATGTAGAATATGAACTTAGAGAAAACACTGTGCTCCTCTTAACATCCCAAAAGGGCCCCATTATTTGGTAAGCTATAAACCAAAGCTAGAAAACGAGAATTGGTTATTGAACACTTATAAATTATCAAAGGCTTCTGCCAACATACCGTAGCATCTAGAAACATAATGATGGACCGAAGGCCATAAGGTGTCCAGAAGAGGGGCCCAGGTTGCATTACCAACATATGGGAAAGAAGGTAAGAGAGAGAGAGAGAGAGATAAAAGGAGTTAGTTAGAAAGTGGGATATACAGTGTGGGACGAGTGAGGTAACCAAACTGTGGTTGTTTGAATTGGAGAGACTGGCCTCTCGAAAGATAGCTTAGTGAGTTTTGCATTTTTTTTTCTCTTTGCAGTTCATATGCTTAGACCTATAATCTAGCAAATTTCTCTTACTTTGAGTTCATATAAAGCCGAGTTCTATCGTTATAACCAGTTAACATATACATTATACTCCATACGTGCAAACAATTCTGATCCCCAAGAAGGATTATGTACCAAAAGTCTTAATTTTTGATCCTTATAGCGGTTATCCCTAATTGAAGAACGCAAGTCATCAACATTTTTCCTCTCAACAATAAAATCCAGCACATATTCAGTGTCAAGAGTTTTATGGTGAGCTATCCAAATCCCATCTCCAACAGGCAATCTCCGAACCTGGGAATAAACCAATGTGCCAACCATTGTTAACAAATTCAGAACAGAGAAATGCTATATTTTAAATAATCAAACTCACATCTACTTGGATTTTGAATTGACTGCGGATATTCTCAATAATTCTCCTGGATCGTGATCTGAAAATAATAAAATAATAAAGCTTATCAAATTCGTTATATCATTAGACAAGGAAACTTGTTCATCCACGGCTAAAAGATTCCTTTATGTAAATATCATAAAGTTTGAAAGAGAAAAAATTACACAACATGACTATCCCAACATTCAAAGGGAAAATAAAGAATAAAGGAAAATGCGCGCTTCATTCTAAAATAATTTGCACTTAGACAGAAACAAAGAAAATAGTAGATTTGGAACCACATTACTCACCCCTGAGTGGCAAATTGCTCCCGATCATCCAATATTAAAATCACTTCATATGCATCTTCAAATCTCTCCCCCAAGCTCAGCGGTGGTAAACTTATGTTCACCATTGATTTAGGCCCCTCTCCAATTGATTTTGGCATGGCGTGGTCCTGAGATTTTCAGCAGGGCAAGCAGCCACTTCAAAAATAATTTCAGAAATCATAAACTTCAAGTGAAAACATCATATACTTATAAGAAAGGTCCTTTGAGTTTTGCAAATCATTGCTATATTGATAAGAAAATTTACCAAAAAATGAAGTTATTGATAATAACTGTGAATGCAGTCGATGCAATGTTGAAACTTGGAGACATCTATACTGTGAAATTTAAAATATGAATGCAACATCAAAGAAGCTTCTAACTAATGCACTAAACCAGAATACTGCTCATTTTATCCCAAAATCCCATCAAATTAAGGATCTCTTCTTCAGTATATTTTTAAGAAAGGAACTAGATTCATTCCATGAAACAGATAAAACTGTACCGATGATGAACAAGCCCTCAAGGAAAAAGATGTATTAGGAGGCCCAAAGCTCGGAATATTCCCACAAGAAGCACCAACAGATCTGCTCTCATTTCCAGTGAGATCAATTGAACCTGGACATTATAAAGTGGTTTACTGCTATAAAATGTTTATTAATCTCATTGATGAACCGAGTGAAAAAGGAGAAAAGAAATACCGCTTGGGAAGGCAATAGAACTTGTCACTCGGAAATTATTTCTCATGGTTTGAGATTCCGCCTGCAAACCATAGACTTGCCCCTCTCTAAGATGACATAAAACAGCTAGCCACAAAGATGAAACATCCTTGTCTGGGTGACTTCTAGAAACATCAGTGAATGCACTAACAACTTGTTCCTTGGAGTAACCCATGCTTGTAAACTACGAAAGGGGATCAGTAGATGCATATAAATTATTAAACCAAACAACAATGATTGTCCGCAAGTAACATGACTTGACAAGAAAATCACTAACATCAACTAATATTCAGACACACAAAAATCAAAGATTAGCTGTTGGAATAAAGGCAGGTAAGTGGGCCTCCAGGCACTTTGAAATTGTAATCTTGTCTCTTTTACCAGAAGTTTAGGCATAGAAATGCTAAGAGGTGGTCAACCAACTTAACCATGTATGAACTAAAAAATTAATATAGATAGAAGTTGAAACCATGTTTAGTGTAAAATACATATCACCTAAGGTTTGCACCAAGAAACTTCTCAGAAACCATGGAAAAGAAAGATAATAGCAAAGTTATTGTCAAGACATCTAATGATATTATTTCAAGACACAACATCAAATGATACTATGGAACAGAAGATGACTTTACACTTAATACCTTATAAATCAGTGTAAAGAAACATTTCAGCATTTTCCAAGAGAGAAGGGGCCAAGATGAGCAGATGCAGTTCATGGTTGCATGACAAAATTAACGAAGTGAAAATAAAGATAATACTCCTACATATCAATGGTTCTGACATAAAGAAAAGCTTTAACTGATGGCCAAGATAACATACCCTCTCTAGGAAATCAAGAGGAACATTCATTAGCTTCTTTTGCTGGGTCGGTGGTGATATCACTTCGGTATCCAAGCCATGATCACTGTGTTCCATATCTAAAGTGTTCTGCTTATCCATATCAGAACATTCTATAGTAACTGAGTTCTCTTCGGAATCTTCAATTCCAGATCTTCTGAGACATTCACGTGCTGCTTCCTTACCTTCTTTAGTTAGCATGTACCTGAAAAAGAAATAAAAGCAAAAATAATCCATATCGATATGAAGTATTTCAACTTAAGAAAATCCAGTAATAGAACCTAACACCAGAAACCTGGAGACCATATCAAATAACAGCTCAATACCAGAATAACTGTATTTATGGTAATAATGGTATGATGGAATTTAAACTTGCTTAGTCAGAAAGACTTGACATGCCAGATTCTAAATAATAATAAACAAAAAAAGAACGCACATAGTTTGGAAGAACACATGCCAAAGGGAAACCATACTTTGCTGGACGGTTGGATTTTACAACTAAACTCTTTGTGATCAGTGTCTTCATACAGCTCCAGCCACTATACCAATTCCTCGGAGTACTTCCAAACTGCCCATGTTTTCCTCTTCCTTTTTCTGGCCTGGACATTAAGCATCAGTTTGTCAGAAATGTATTTTTCAAAATCTTGGCCAACAAAACGGAGAATAGATGTGAATTATATGAACATACGCAATTGGTGCTCGAGATAATCCACTAGCTTCAGCAGCATCAATGAGTTCCTCTTTATGCATAAACTCATTCCCATTTGAAGTTCCCCTAGAATGGATATATGCTCAATTCAGAAATCCAAGAATATTTACAATGGTAAGTCGTGAAAACTACCCTAAAAAGCGAAGGCAATGAACACTGCACGGTGTCACTTCTATATATGAAATGTCATGCTTCATAAAGCCTAACAAATACAACTTTTGCACAACTAGGCAATTATATGCTGATACATATGTACCTGTAAAGAGTTATCAACAATGCATATGCCACAGAGTTTTTTTGGGGCATATATCGCCTGCTCTCATTATTTTTCTTTCCTATAAATGAAAGGAAAAATTAGGTAGAAATGCAACGAATTATCAATATAGATTGATGGACAGATGAAGAAAGGTCAATCAGACAAGACAAAAATCACACAGCATCAGACATACCCTTTTGGGTCAGGTCTTCAGCTTCAGAATTTCCAGAATCAGTCCCAAAAAATCCCTGTATGAGCTTCAAAATCCATTTGCCCACGCCCCTTCATATAATTTCAAAACAAAAGAATCGAATTAAAGGAGTGAACAAAATCAAACTTAATTGACATATAAGACCCTTGCCCCTCATTGCTTTGCCCACCCATTAGAGAGATCTCAAAGGACCAATAAGCAAAGAACCAACAACTATTTTTACTATAAAGCTTACTCCTTCAAATTCCAGAAATGTCACTCATTAGCAACATTGAACGAAAAAAGAGGAAAATTTAAAAAATCTAGATTACTCCTAATTACAAATTTAAACAAATGCTGATTAATAAACGCACATACTTGACCTCGGAAAGGTCCTTCATGGTTTGAATGGGAGTTTTTGAGTTACAGACATTGTAGTAAGCTTTCGACAGAGTCTTTTCAATGTTTTCTGAAATCCCTTTTGGTTTCTCTGCCAATTCTTTCCATTTATCGAACAAGTAAGCTGCAAGCTCTTCGTTCTCCGAGCACCGGACCCGAGCATTCTTCTCCATTCCGCGCCTACAAGTTCTCTCCGTCGAAATGAAGTTAAAATTGGAATCTTTCCTGCAGATTAGTGGGGCATTTCAGGGTTTTGCCAATGTGTTAGTGATCATCCTGAACTGATGATGATTTCAGAAGCAACCAATTCTCGCGCCAGGATCGGTTCTTGGGTTCAAGACTTCAAAATGATTTTTGAAATTGTAACTGCGTGATTTGGAGACTCGCTGAGTCAAACTCGTCCCGTCACACTCGCCAGGCCCCTTAGTGAGCCCAGTAAGGCGGTAAGGGACTACGTGGGCCGAGTGAAAGGCTTAGGACGGGGGCCCATTTTCTCATACTCAGAATTCAGAAAAGGCCTGCCCTTATTTCATTCCCACCGTTTAAAACAAACAAAAAAAAAAAAAAAAAAAAAAACGGGGGTAAATCTTAATCCTCAAGACACTACTAACATGGATGAATTTTGATTGTTAAGGTTTTGATCCCTCAATTCGCTTTGATGTCAATATTTCTTTTGATATTTAGGTGAGTCACATATGAATCATCCACACAAATTGTCTCTTGTTTATATACATACACTCCTACATATCCCTGTTATAAGACACTTTTTAGAAGGAATAAGTGATCTTTATTATAAGTCATTAGGTTGGATATTAATTATATTTTTTTAAGATTATCTCTATTTAAAGTTTGACGCAATTTTCCTTTTCGCTGCTCAAGTTATAATAATTCATATAAAGAATTATTAAATACTTCCCCGGTCTTTAATATAAGACTTAATTATAAGATTTGTCTTAATCCTAAATGTAAGACTTTATTTCTTATATTTATCAATCTTTTTCTAATTTATTCATTTTGATGCTTTGTTTTCGATAATCAATAATTAAGTAAAAGAGAGATGAAGAGAATCAAGGAAGATAATTATAATATTTTAGGAAAAAAAATATGTTGTGTCAATCAACCTTATTATTAACTTTCTTAATATAATTAATTTAAGTAATATATTTTACATTAATAACCGAATCAAGTAATAATTTAATTACTTGGAATAACAATTAGTTAAAATGTATGCACGGCATGAAAACTATACTCAGAAAACTCGAAAGCAATGCTCACATGTAGGGGTGTTCATCAATTTCCCGTCCCGACCTTCCCGTCCCGAAAATTTCGGGATCGGGAAAGTGATTTCGAGATCGGGAAAAATTCGGGATCGGGATCGGGAATGGGATTTCCCGATCCCGAATTTTTCCCGATCCCGAAAATATATTTATACAAATATATATTTTTTAAAAATATTTAAGAAAATAAGACTAAATGTAAAATAAAATGTGAAAATCCCTAACATCTTTAAAATAATATCTATTCTTTTAGTTTATTTAGTTAATTTCATTTATTATTTATTAAATAGTTCTAATTTTTTGTTCTTGTTTTTATTCTTTTTGCAGCTGAATCGACAACTTTAAGCATATATTGGACTAATTATATATTTATATTAGACTTATTTGATATAATATAATATTAAACAAATTATATATTTATACTAGACTAAATGAAACACAACAAAAAATTTAATATAAAGATTTTTAAAAAAAAAAAAAAGCAAATCCGGGATCGGGAATTTCCCGATCCCGATCCTGAAATTTCCCGATTTTTGGGATCGGGAAATTTTCGGGATCGGGATCGGGATCGGGAATGAAAATCATTCCCGAACCCTTCCATTCCCGATCCCGATCCCGATCCCGAACACCCCTCACATGTCTTCTTTCGTATCCAAATCCAAACTTATTTTCTGATATAGCAATCACAGTGTCGTAAAGGCTAAGAAACACGCTTTACCATCTTCCTCATTTTGTCCGCATTCCATTAAAAAGCTTCCAACACTTTAAACACACAAATTAAACTTCATCCCCATAAAAACACTCTCCTAAACCTCGCACCCTCCTCCTTCTTCCTCCATTAACACTCACATTCAAATTAAACCCTACTTGCTAGCTCATATATATATCACCAACCCAACATTGTAGATCGATTCATGGACGGATCAAACATGAGAATTATCAACTTGAACGTGAAGGTTTTATTGTGGATTCTGGGAGTGATCACAGCTATTATTGCAGGTGTTGTAGCAGAAGGTGAAGATTGCCAAACTGATCTGATAGGGTTAGAAATAGAGTGTCTGTATTATATGCACAAGGGTGTGCCTGCAATGCAAGATCCTAATCATCGATGTTGCACAGCGATTAAGGTGGCCGATATACTATGCGTCTGCAACAAACTCACGCAGAAAATCAGTATGTATAATATTTAATAAGTTCAAACTAGGGTTTTCATACTTCTCTGTCTCTTTCTTTCTTTCTTTCGTTTGGTGCCATGTTTCTTGAATATGGTTGCTGTATCTTTTCGTATTTAGGCTCTTTAACCTAAAAAAGGAAAAATGTTAGTTTCGTCAGTTGTTTTTTGGTGTCATGATGGTTATCTCTTTGTTGTTTGATTGTTTGAAAGTGATATTATTATGAATTCATTTCAGTACAGCATATGTAGTTTGGAAAATATTTTAATGGCCAGAAAAAACTTGTAAAATATGGATGGACACACATAAACACACACACACACAGTGGTATTTTTACATTGAAATTCGCTTTAATTAAAATGAGCAAAAAACCAAAAGAATTTTGGATTTTCTTAAGGGTAAGATTTTGTGACTTTTATTTAGAATTAGATTATTAGTATAATTTTTGTATGAATCCAGATTTGGCGCGGTGAGGGTAGCCAAGTACTTTCAAAACGTAATTTGCTTTCATTAGACCTTAAGTTTCAAATAATATTGTAAATATGAAATTAAAACATGGCCAGTTGATGAATGTTTGGGTGTCATTACAAAGTATCCAAACAACAATATTTTGTGGCTATTTGTTAGTAGAATAATATTTTGTCATTACATTGTTTTGGGAAATATACTATAAATAGGTATTAAGAGTTCACTGTATAAAATACCCTGGCAACTACGTACCATAGAAAAATATTATATCATAAAAAATTTTATAATCAATTTTTTAAAGGGAAAAAAAGAATATGAAATATTGTGTACTAATATATGAATAATTGGATGTGACAGTAATTCCACCCGGTTATACCATAGAAGATATGCTTGACTGGCAAAAAGTATTGCACTGTCTGAACTACTGCGGCAAACCTCTACCTCCTGGCTTCAAGTGTGGACGTAAGTCCCTCTTTTTTTATACACTCTCTTAGTAAATCATGCGTCCCGTTTCTTTCATTATCCATTTTCTCATCATCTCTCATATTTTTTAAATCATGTCCATTCAATCAATCTGAAAGATAAAAAATGAGTCACGTCATTAAGTTATCACTCCTTCGACTTTTCTCTCCTCTTCTCAATCAACGGTCTAGATTGGCTCCTTTTCCCAATCAACGATCCAGATGGGCTCATGAGAGATGATGAGAAAATGAGATGATGAGAGGATCTGCTTCCGTAAATCATGATTTCTCATATCCTTGGTATAAAAGCTGCTTGACCAATTATAAGTTATAACAAATATGATTTGATCTTCTTAAAACACTCATGTATAACTTTGGATTATATATTAATTTATAAGTTAGATAGATTAATTTAAGAGAAAAGAGTAAATATTGGGATAAAATGGATTCAAATCTTATATTTTAAACCGAATCGAACTCTCAACTAATTTTTGTATTAGGAACCAGAGGCAATATTAACTCTTTTGTGATCAGCAATATTAACTTGGCTAATTGGTCTAAATATAAGTCCAATTTGATCATATCTAAAGCACTTAATATTTTTTTCTATTTTTCCCTAATACACAAATAAATATTATGAATAATTAATATATTGTAATTAATGTAGTATTCATCTTTTATAAGGATAAATTTGAAAAATATTATAAATTTTATGCATATTTAATTATGTAATCTCTGTCTAATTATTATTTTTTGTCTATATTTAATAATAAAATTAGATTTATATTGTGGGTTGGAGGAGTATCTTCTAGCAGGGAAAAACACTATCTATACTTCAACCAACAACAAAAATTTTAGAAAGTTATTAAAAAGTTTCAATGGTACTAGGAAAAATACTAAATTTATATCCGTTTACTATGTGATTGTGAACATTTAAAAGATTCAACATCTGCGTGTAGCCGGGTACAATTAAATTAATGGCTGAAATTAAAATTTATTATTTAATAATGAATTTTAATTGCATTTCATTTACAAAGGATTTGTTTTGAATATTTTACAGATTTCACCGTCCCTCCGATTGAACCACCACCAAAGTGAAGATCTGGAAGATGGCTGCTATGATTTTGGAAGAAAACATATACTAATTCAGTTGTAGTTATAAATTATATATATATATATATATGGGTTGTATATGCTAGAAGCTGCTTGTTGGTTAGACCATCATAAAATTGAGATATACACTTCATGAAATTAGAAAATGGGCTCCTGCTTGTATGATGTGATGGGGTAGCGATTTTCTTAATTTTTCATCAAAAAAATTAGATGAATCGGATATCAACACTCACTAAAATCAGAATGTGTATTAAAGATTGAAATGTGCTTACCAAGGTATTAAAACTTGGACCGAGCATTGAACCGATCAGGGTACTGGGTTAAGAGTCAGTGGGTTAAACCGGGACCAAACAGGATCTAAACCGGGGTCAAATCGGTGAGAAATTGAAAATTTTAGACTTATAGTATGAAATTCTAAAGGAAAAATTTAAAATTTTTTTTAAAAAAAGACCAACCCGGACCGACCGGGAACCGAACCGGTTTACAGGCCGGTTCGCCAGTTCCTGAGCCGGACCGGCCGGTCCGGTCCGGGTTTAATAACCATGGTGCTTACAGCGAGATTTTTATATTGGCAATGAAACTGGATCTCATATCCTTATAATATAATGTATGTTAATTATGAAAATAGTTTTCAAAGAAACCAAAATTTTTAACATATCCATTAATGATAAAAGATAATAAATTGTTAGAATTAGATGATAAAGTTTCTTTGACTGATTACAATATTTATTTATTTCGTTTATGCCTTTCTGATTTAAAATATGCCCTTTTTCAATATAATTTTAAAAAAATAAGTTAAAAGTTTCTTAGATCAATAAATTAAATTTTTATAAAAATAAAGGAAAAAAGAAAAACTTTTTGATACTTTTTACTATTGCCCTTATCAATTAGGTACATTAAAATTAATTTAGCAGCAATGACGAGATTGCCAACAAGACAAAAGAACCAGAACACCTTCTCGACCATAAGGTCCATAACCAAATAACACTCCCCCAAGTTCCACAAAATATATATTGGAACTCAAGTCTAATTAATACTCTCGTATGTTAATTTATAATTATGACAACTATATGAATTTGAATTTTTTTTTTAATATTAGAATATTGTTCAGCAATATTACATCAAGAAGTTTCTTATCTTCTATAGGCACACCTTACCCTACTCTTATAATATGATTTATTATAATATTTCTATATATCTCTTCAGTTACATAAAAAAAAATTAAAAGAAACTAAACTTGCAGAAGAATGAGGAATTGGGATTATACACTGACATATTCAGAAAGAAATTTGAGGAGAAGGGCCTAAATTGCATAATTTGCGGACAAGAAAATAAGCATAACATGCAAAATAAATTGCACATACTTTTTTTATCATATCCTTTTTCCCAAATATATGTATTTGCCAATAGGTCTTTAATCCCAATTTTCCCTAAAAAAAAGTTTGGATTGTAAAAAGGAAAATTTAGAATGAAGGACCTACATCAGATAGTTTTTATTGGGAAAGACAGTAAATATTGTAATTATTTAAAAGGATCCATTAACAAAATAAAAATTTAAAATTACTAAATTGCCCCTATTCAAATCTTCTATATTTTCTCTCACATTCTACATTTAAAACTAATATGAATTTTGAAATTTAATTAAACTAAACGAGATTTCTCTCAGATATTTTTAGAAAAAAATAACACAAACATCTTTTAATTTTGTCAAAATTATAATTTTATTTTTAAAATTCATACAAACATTAATTGAAAAAACAATTATATAATTTTTGGAAAACTCAAAATTCTTATTATAAATGTTAAAGAAATGTTATATATATCTAAAACGAATTTAAAATTGACAGAGTCATGTTCAGCGTGCCTTCCAGTGTTGATAGTAGAGGATAAAAAATCAAACCCTCTATTTATAAAACTATAAATTATAAAGGGTTAAAGGTCATTTTTTCTTGGAAATATTGGCTCAGGGGCAATTTTGCCCCGGAAGTCTCATCTGGGGCAATTTTGCCCTGAAAGTTTTAAATGTGGGGCAATTTTACCCTAACCGTTATTTCAGTTAAGCTTGATTGTTAGTTAACCAAATTTCAGGGTAAATTTGCTCCTAAGTGAAAACTTTTAGGACAAATTTGCTTCTAAATTGAAACTTTCAAGACAATTTTGTGGTTATTTCAGAGGCAAATTTGCCCCACATTTGAAAGTTTTAGGGCAAAATTGCCCCAGATGAGACTTCAAAGAAAAAATGGCCTTTAACCCAATTATAAATAATATGACTCATTTTTCATAATCATAGTTGATAACTTGATATTCACGTTAACATGTGATAAATTATAAATTAATATTGAGATCATATCAATTTTTTATAAATATAATTTGATGTTTCAATTTTTGACATGATCTAGTTTTATTTTTGTCATTTGAGTCTACGCAACTAGTTCTAATAAATTATGAAATATGTTTAACTTTTTGTTTTGGTTGAAGAGGAAGTACTGCAGTTGACCAGAACACAATGAGAGGGGGAAGAAATAAAGATGCTGACTAGGTGATGAACTGGACCATTGAGTGCCATTATGGGTCAATGCCGCGTACATATTTTAGTCAAATAAAACGGTCAAACTCAACATCTTTTCATATATATCATGATGACATTGTTATGTTTTAAAATTTTAAAGACAATATTGAGACAAAAAAATTTTTCAGGCCAACATTACTTCTTCGTGACTATTTTTAGGGTGGATTTGCATCTTAACCCTAAAAGGATTTGATAGTTTTAGAGAATAGTAAATATTTTTCTTCCATATATTTTCATTTTCATTTTTAATAAAAATAGTGAGATAGAGTTGTAATTAATATGACGGTAGAATTTAGTATAAAATAAGATGATATTGAAAATTATTTAAATTTTATGATAAATTTAATACTCGTAATTTTTTTTTATTGACACGTGTAAATTAAATTTGAAATGACTTATAGGATCCACATTCATAACTGTTGTCATTAATTGCTTGTTTATTGTATTAATATCAAATCACAAAACTTTACTGCACCCTTCCATTCATGCACCTCCCATTAATGAACAATACATGCACACACCTCCCTTCCATTAATACGAACATTTAAGCCCCGTCTATATATACATATATATGTGTGTGTGTGTGTATATATAATACACCAACCGAAGATTGAAAACACAAACATAGGAGATTGAAGATCGAGGCAATATGGATGGATCAAACATGAAATTTGTGTTAAGTGTTGTGGGAGTGATGGGAATGATTATTGCAGGCTATGTAGTAGAAGGTCAAGATTGCGAACGAGATCTTCTTGGGTTACAAATAGAGTGTCTCTATTACATGCACAAGGGAGTACCTCCAATGCAGGACCCTAATGCTCGATGTTGCAATGAAATTAAGAAAGCCAATGTACCTTGTGTTTGCACCAAACTCTCACGTCACACTGGTAACAATTTCTCTGTCGGTTATTTTTTTTATACGGCTATCTGTTTTAGGTTATATTCGAACATTTTCGAGCCTAATTAAGAGCATATAACCCTCTCAAAATTGTTTTTCTCCTTTTCAACGGACTCCAACTTAAGATCTCGTGATTAAGAGAATAAATCCCTTTATGCTAAAACGAATGCTTGTTGGTTCTCATTTACAAATCATTTTTAATAAATTTACACAAATCAGGGTACTTTCAAGCCAAAATATAAGTCATTTTTAATCACCTTATCGAAGTTATGGAAAGCGATTAACTCATTAAATCTAGGGTTAAGGTGCAAAAATACCCATGAACTTTTCTCAAAAGTGCATCCAACACTATAAACTTTTTTTAGGTGCAAAAATACCCATGAACTTTTCAAAATGGGGCAAAAATGTCAAACCGTTAAAAAGTACAAACATCCGTTTTGTGGGACCCAAAATATTATTTTTTTGAGGTGCAAAAATACCTATGAACTTTTGTAAAAAGTGCAACCAACACCATAAAATTTTTTCTGGGTGTAAAAATGCCTATGAACTTTTCAAAAGTTTATGGTGTTGGGTGCACTTTTTATAAAAGTTCATGGGTATTTTTGTACCTCAAAAAATAATATTGTGGGTCTCACAAAACAGACGTTTGTACCAATTAACGGTTTGACATTTTTGCCCCATTTTGAAAAGTTCATGGGTATTTTTGCACCTAAAAAAAGTTTATGGTGTTGGATGCACTTTTGAAAAAAGTTCATGGGTATTTTTGTACCTTAACCCTTAAATCTATTTTAAGTTAAAAAAATTTCAATTTTACCCATATTTAAATTTTTTTCACACCTTCATCTCTGTCATATTGTTCGATATCTGAAGTGTACCACTAATAAATTGGGATAAGCTTGAAAAATGGTAATTAATGACTTATTATGGAAAAATTTCTTCTAAAATTTGCTGCATCTATATATTGGACCAGAGGGAGTATTTAGTTAAAGTTAGTTAATTAATTGTTTAACAATTGCAATTACTAAAGAATTCATATGTATACTTGTAAACGGATATGTTGGGGCATTATGAACAGTATTCCCGCCAAATGGTACCATAGAAGATCTGCTTGACTGGAAAAAAGTGTTGCACTGCTTCAACTTCTGTGGCAAACCTCTTAAGCCTGGCTTCAAATGTGGACGTAAGCCTCTCTATTTAGTATTATTGATTAGTTCAAATGCAAGCTTATCTGTAATGCTTAAGAAAAAAAATTAGTTTTTTCTGATGTGATTTTTTTATTTATTAATTATATGGCTCTAAATGGAAAACCTTTTATAAGAATTATCCCTTAACTATTGTTTTGATGTTTTGCAGATTTTACCGTCCCACCAGGGCCACCACCCAAGTGAGGATTTGGAAGATGGCTATAATATTGGGCGAAAATATATAATATCATCATATATATTCTAAATCAGCAAGAAGTGACATATGTAAACTGCTAAACTTTATGAAATAAATTTGGTCAAAAAAAAAAAATTTATGAAATAAATCCTCTGCGATAATCTTGGTATTCTGGGTTTTAATTTGAAAGTGGTCAACTTCTGATTGGTCAGCTACTTTTTTCTTATTCTTTTTATTTCGACGCCATTACTGTCAGCGAGGACTCTTTACACTGGCTAGTGGAGAGGATCGGAAATATCATTGGTTTAATGTGCTAAAATAATCTTCATTTTTTATCAAAAATTTGAAAATAACCTTAAATCATATTTTAGAGCAAAAATAATCATAAACTTTTAAAATTGGAGCAAAATCGTTAAATTCAACTAGTTTCTTTCTATTACAATGAGCAAAATTAAACTTTTAGCCCTTAAAGTTATAACTTACTTGTAGCTCAATCCCTAAACTTCTAATTCTCCTGCAATTTAATCCCTGATGTTTTTGAGTCATCCTATGTAACAAAAAAAAGTTAAAATATTGTTAAAAGTTGCTTAAGTAGATTTTACATAAATTTAAAAAATAATAAAAAAAGTGTCATCATCTCCACCAACTCGCAACCCCCTCCCCCTTTGTTTTCCAAAAACCTCGCCGGACACCCACAACATAGATAGTATGTGAAGAGGAGTTTTTGAATAGTAATTGTAACCTTCAAAAGTAGGTTTTCAATCATGATTTACAGTATACAAGATAAGCATGTGAGAGAAGTTTTGTTTCAATTTACGTGAAAAACACTTATAAGCTCTTCATAAGTCATCCCAAACAAGCTTGGTTGCTCACAAATTTGAAGAATTTAGAGGAAAAAGTAGTGTATCAATTCCTCTAAGAATATCCCCGTAATTATTTGAACCGGAAATTACTCCTTCAATGGAATCCTTAATTTGTGCTATCAATAAGGAAATAATGTGGGCTTATATGTAGGACAAGGGAGCATATTATTTTGCAGAATTAATTTACCAAAAAGCTTTAGTAGCTCCATGTTTGTAATAGGTCGAGGTGATAATGTCCTTTCACAAATTTAGAAATTTCATTTTCGTTCAAAACATTTCCTTGTCTATGTTCTAGAGTACTATTTTTCTTTTTTTGGTCATGCCTTATGCACCCATCAGACTCTCCATGAAAGGTCCAAACTCACAATCTGACTTTAAAAAGACTTTAAAGATGTTATGAGTCAGCTCTATGTCGTCACTTAGTTTGTGTAATATTTCAGAGTATTTTCTTATCTTTTTTTCTAAAATAATGCACACTAAAAAAAAAGTCCTGAATATGGAAAAATTAATCTTTTAATTCTCCAACTTTTAACTTACTTTCAGCCCCTCATCTATGACTCAATTCTTAAACCTTTGACTCACTTATGACTCTTTCATTTATCTTTTGACTTTTTATATTGTCATCTTTATCACCTATGACCATGGTGATTAAACCCAGACCGGACCGGAAACCCTCTAATTGGCCAAAAACCCGGTCTAGGTGAGCTAATAATTAAAATGGGGTCACACTGACACGATCAATCCAGATCAACCCGGTGTGACCCGGTATTAACTCAGCTGACCTGGTGAGTCAAACGGGTCAACCGAGTTAGTATTTTTTTGATCCCCAAAGGACGAAATGATGTTGTTTTGTCCTCTTTTTTAATATTATGTCAATTCAATTGAATTTAGCCGCTCACTCGCTCAGTCCTATCTTGTCTCTCTAGAGTCCAAACCTGGTCACACTCACTCACTCTTCTTCTTCTTGCTCTGTACTCTGCTCTCAAGCTGTCGAAAGCCGTGGGAGTGTCTGCCGGAACTTGAGCCGTATTCTGCTAGGTTGGGTCACCATTTGCCTCACTGGAGTTCGCCTTCGCTGTTCATCTTCTCCGTCACTTGAGCCAACGTCAAACTTTGGTGTTGCTCTGAAAGAAAGTCGGAGTCGTTGTCGGATGCCATGGCCGGTTGAAAGGTCTGAACTTTGGGGTCACAAAGGCGTCGACTTTGATCCTTCATTATTTCTCAGCCAAGTTTGGTGTTCTATAGCTGATTAAGCATTCTTCAGCCAAGAAGGGTTTAGCGTCGACACAGTGAGCCATGGCGGGTTGCAAGGTTTGAGCTTTGCGGTTTTCTTTTTATGTTCTTTGCCCTCTATTTCTATTTCCTACATTTATGAATTTTTCATTGTGTTCTTTTGCTTCAAAATTGATTGTCCAACTCCATGGCTAATGCTCTATTTTTTTTGTTGGTGCTATTTTATTTATGTTGCCGACTTGCTGGTGTTATTGGTTGTTTTCAAAACTAAGCTACCAAATTTTTTTTAAAGGACACATTGCGTTTCATTATGAGGCTCTTTACAGTTTCATTATGAGAACTAAACTGCCATTTCATTATGAGGCTCTTTAAGGCCGATGTTCTGTTTTTTTTTTTTTTTTGTTGGTGCTATTCCATTGTCCGTATTTAATCTCCTCATCACCCTCAGCATGTGCATTATTACTTTTAATTGTATTTTGGGAGACTTCTAAATAAGTTTGTTTGATTAGGATTCCTAGGTTGATTTGCTTCATTTTATCAAGTAATCAACAATCATATATGCACCTAATCTGAAACATGTATATACCATCTAACCTAATTAATGCCTTATATAATTGGCGTTAAGTAGAAAAATAGAGGATGATTTTCTCTCAAGTCAGCTTAATCACAACTTTTAAATCATTCTGCAAGTTTGAAGATGAATATTTGAAATATTTTGAAAGCTTAGATATAGAAATATTTGAACTATCATGGGATAATTATTCTATATTTTCCATAGCAGGCCTGCAATCTATATTTTACTATTTTTTCAATGATGCCATGTCTTTTCTTGAAAATGTAGATTGTTCTAAAATGTATCCATATGCTCATGTGATCCTTGTTTGGACAGCTAATTTAAATCAAATTGTGTACTTGTACCATTCTGATTTATTAATGGAAGAAGGACGTAATGAAGGAGCTGAGAAAGAAACTACCCCTAATATTAATTCTACCAATCCTCCTGATCCTATTAGTAGTATGCCTACACCATAGTCATCATCAGGGAGTGTGAAAAAAACAGACCCATCTTGGCAATATGTTTTAGTTAAGAAAGAGGGGAAAGTAAATGTTTTTACATGTCTTTTATGTGGTTCAAGTTATAGGGGAGGTGGGATTAATAGGCTGAAACAATATTTAGCCGGTGTGAGTGGTCAAGTGAGTTCTTGCAAGAAGGTTTCCCATGATGTTAGAGCTAGAATGAAAGAATCTTTGTTAGAAGGTTCAAAAAAAAAAAAAAACCTATTGACAATGATAAAGTAGAAGACATTGAAGCTAGAAAGGTTGAGGAACCACTTGCTTCTTCAAAGAGGAAAGCTTCTATGGCTGGGAAGGTTGATAGTTATTTTGCATCTAGGACAACTCCTAGTGCCCAACCAAGCATCAAGAGTGCATGGGCAAGTCAAGAAGTACAATATAATGCAAAAATGGCTTTTGCTCTTTGGGCTTATGTGAATTGTGTTCCATTTACTGCAATAACTTGTCCCTTATTTTAGAAAGCTGTTGATGTTCCTACTGCAATTGGGCCTGGGTTTAAGGTCCCTAGTTTTCATGAGTACAGAGTTAGCATGTTGAGAGATTGCAAAAAAGATCTTCAACTACTGGTTGATAGCCATCGAGCTAAATGGAAAGCAAACGGTTGCATCCTTGTGGCTGATGGTTGGATAGATGTTAGGCAGAGAGCTTTGATTAATTTTTTAATCAAAGTTGATGCTTCGGATTTAGTTAAAGATGCCAATGCTTTATTCTTACTGTTCACAGAAGTTATTGAGTGGGTTGGTCCTAAAAATGTAATTCATGTGGTGACTGACAATGCTGCTAATTATGTAGCATGTGGTAGATTGATTAAAAAAAAATATAAAATCATTTATTGGTCACCTTGTGCAGCTTACTATTTGAATCTTATTTTGAAAGACATTGCATATATGCCTCATGTGTCAAACCTTGCAAAGAACATATCCAAAATCACTGTATTTGTATATAATCATATGGTTTTCTCGTCGTGGTTAAGGAATCGACCAGGTTGGAAGGAGATTGTACATCCTGGTGCAACAAGATTCGCCACCATGTTTAGTACCCTTCATAGCATATATTTGCACAAACATGATTTACAAGCTTTGGTTGTTGATTAGCATTTTGTGCAGCATAGATTAGCAAGCACTGAACTTGGAAAAACTTTGAGTGCAATCATTATGAATAATAAGTTTTGGGATGATTGCTTTGAAGTTGTGAAACTTGTGTCTCCGTTGATAAGATTGTTGAGGATTGTGAATTCAGATGAGAAACCTTTAATGCCTTATGTCTATGAAGGCATGCAGAGAGCTAAAAATGTAATCAAGGACATTTTTCAGCAAAAGAAGGAACTATACAAGCCATACACGGATATTATTCAAAGTCGCTAGGATAAACATTTGAAAAGAGAACTACATGCAATGGCATATCTATTGAATAATGTGTTCTTGTATAGTCCTGACTTTATTCGAAAGCATAGAGTGAGGGATGCTGTGGTCAATTTGTTTGAGGCACACTCACCTGACAATGATGATCATTTTGTTACAATGATGCAACAAATTAGTATCTACCATGAACGTAAACCATCATTTGAGAAAGTTTCATGTGAAAAAATAGCCCAAAAACTAGTCCCTCGTAAGTATATTAAGTTTTAATATATTTGAAAGCACAAATTATGATTATTATTTATTAATACATACTAAATGTCTTTTATTTTATTTTGAAGATGAGTAGTGGTTGTACTATGGGGGTTCAGTACCAGAATTGTAACCAATTGCTATACGTGTTCTTAGTCAAACTGCTTCTTCTTCTGGCTGTGAAAGAAATTGGAGCTTATTTGAGCGCATCCATACTAAAGAAGAAATATATTGGAGCATCAAAGGCTTAATGATTGGTTTTCACAAACTACAATTTAAAGTTGAAGTTTAGGTGATCTTGAAAATCATGACTTTTGAATGGTTGTTATATAGTTTTATTAAACATTGATTTTCTATCATGTTGGCATTATAGGAATCAATTGAAGAAGAAGAAAGATAATTATGATCCCATTGATTATGAATCAATTGATAGACTAGACTTTTGGGTGTTTGAAGAAGATCCAACTCCTGAATTTGATAATGTAGAAGCAACAAATCTTCAATTTGAACAAATGGCGATGGATTATGGAGGTTTCTAACTATCCCTTCTATTATCTAAGATTGTATTCTTTTTTTACACAAAAGAATATAACAATGTTTTGGGCATAACTATTACTAATTTTATTCATTTGATATATAGGTGATGATGATATTGTTGGGGCTCCATCTTTAAATGTTGACTCTGTTGCTCCTAGTGCTTTTACTCTTCCTCCAACAGCTCCACCTCCTAATGTCTCAGTACCTAGAGATTTGAATGATATAGTTGATGCTTATTATAATGATGACGATTATTCGTTTACTAGTTTAGTGATTGAAGGTGAGAATATTTTGGTATCATAAACATGTTTTGATATTTTGTTATGATGAATATTTTGGGATTACAGGTTACAGCAAGTGTCATTGAATGGTAAATATATGATACAGTCATGTCACTTTGTCAAGGAAATTGTAAAAAATATTTCCTAGCTATATGATTATTTTACTATTTTCAGTATTTTGTTAGCGTTTTGAATTTGGATATATAGTATTCATAATTTGGATGGTGTGATGAGAAATGACATTATTTTTAATTTTTTCACCCCTCATTGGTTTGGGCCCAAGTTAACTCTAATCTGACCTACTGACCATTGATATAATACCCCGATCAATTCAGTGACTGATCCGGATTTAATTACCTTACCTATGACTCAACTGAGTCATCCTATGTGATAAAAATTGCTTCCAACTCAACTTCACATGTCAAAAATTCTTCCAACTTAGCTATGCGACCTGAAGCGCTCTCTCAAGTCCCGACGGCCCCAATATCTACATAAATTTAGCAACTTTATACGATATTTTAGTTTGATCCATTAATTTTATAAGATATATTTTCATTACTCTAATCATCACACCGTGATTCTTAAATGCTAAATTTTTGTACCAATTATTATTATTATTAGTAGTAGTGTAAATGAACATTTTGCCAACATTTAAAATTTGATATCAACATTTTTTTTGTTAACAAGGATTAAAAAATTAAAATGATATTTTATGAAGTTAAAAAAAATAATGTGTGTAAAGTTAGAGGATCATAACTTACTTTTGCTATATGTATGTGAGTTATATGAAGATATAAAATTGAATAATAGTTTATAAAAGCTCGGCGCAGATACATTACGGTTTCAAACCGTTGTTTATTTTGGTAAGGAGCCTCCTCTTCATAAGGAGGAGAACATAAGTTCGAATTCCGAGAAACTTGTTGGAAGAGGAAAGAACTTTTTTCCCTCTAAGCCTCGAGGGAATAAACCCTTAAACTAATAAAAAATATGAAATTGAATCAGGTATGTGTTTACTAATAAATCTAATGCATGAATTTGAGTCCACTTCATTATATGTTTTTATGAGTCACAATTTTATGAGTTGGAATGTTCTTCATTAGTATATTATTAGACTTTGTTATCAACATAATAAAACATTCAATGAACAAAATGGTATAATTAAAATGATATTAGCCTGTTTATTTAGAAAATATTTTGTATAATATTTATCATATACATTGACTTTTTATTTTTTATTAAATGCTCATTTAATTTTATATTCAAACTATATATATATATGGAAAAAAGACAGAAAAATACTATCAAAATTTGTAAAAATACAAATAAGTATGTTGAATTTCAATAATTCCAAATGAACTAATTTAGAATTTTGAAATGTTGCAAAATTTGAAAAATTACCTAGTTACTCTTAGTTTTTTTTTTTTTTTAAAAAAAAGATCTCCAACTCCTTTGCTGGTTGCAGTTGATCGGCGGCGACTATCGTCACTGGAGCTCTAGTGAACTTGCCAGCTACCGGCCATAAGAGCTCAGGCAATGGTGAACAGTGACCAGATCTCCGGCATCCTAATATATACATATATATATATTTGAAATTCTCAAATATAAATTGTCAATATAGATACTTGAGTTGTTAATAGTGATACTAAAATTATAAACAACAACCTAATATATATTTTTTAATTTCTGAGGCAAAAGTTTTCAATATGGATGTCTGAGTTGTAAATAATGATATTAAAGTTGTAAATGGAGTATTTGTTGTTCAATATTCAACAAATACCCCGCTTACAACTTTAGTATCACTATCAATAACTCAAGTATCAATATTAACAGCTTTATCCTGAGAAATTAAAAAAAAAATATTAGCTATCGAAGCTCCGATTAAAGTTATTAGAAAATATTCAATAAATATTCTGTCTACAACTTTAGTATCGCTATTAATAGTTCAAGTATCAATATTAACGACTTTTATCTAAGAAATTAAAAAATATATATTTGGCCGCCTTTTACAATTTTATTATCGCTATTAACAACTTAAGTATTTATATTGATAACTTTTGTTTTAGAAATTAAAAAAAAATATTAAGCTGTCTAAGCTCCGGTCACTCGACATCCGGCATCCGACAAGGGGTTGAGGGTTTTTTATTAAAAAAAAGACTAGGTGTAATTAGGTAATTCCCAAAATTTTGCAACTTTTCAAAATTTTAATTTAGTTCCTTTTAAATTATTGAAATTCAATTTACGTATTTATCTTTTACCAATTTTGATCGTATTTTTCTGCTTTTTTTATTTTCTATATATACTTCCTATATATATATATATATATATATATATATATATATATATATTATAAAGGTAACATTTTTTTTGACACAAAGGTAACATTAATTTATGTTCACAATGAATGATACGTTTGGCGACTCACCAAAATTTAATTACTAGCAATCACTCTTGCTGTTGCTTTCTCAAGATATTCGAAGATTGGAGTAGTTAATTACTTCCGAGGTATTATTTTGTTTGTGATATGCATTATCACTTTTACTATTTGTCATCTTGCAAGTATGTTAGTCACAATTATTAACTTAACAATTATTAACTCAATTTTTCTTATATTTTCCAAACCTCTATTACAGTCCAATTTTTAACATTATTAAAAATATTTTGTTAAGAAATTTAAAATACTTTTTATTGATTGAAAAATTTAATTGATCCAAAATATGTGAGTTAACAGTAGGTGAATGATAATGAATTCTCAGAATTTAAGGAAAATTTTACATTACATAGCTTTTGATTTTGGATAGAGAGGTAGAAGTAGATTTTAAAAGGAAAAGAAATGTCTCTGTAATTAATGAAAAATGGAGCGAAATTAATACTCCCTCCGGTTCCACAATACAAGATAGTTTTAGAAAGAACGCATGGTTCAGAATATAAGTCATCTCCAATTTAATTAATACTCTTTTTCCTGTTTGCCCTTGTGATTAATACTCATTTTCCAACTCTACTCACTCATTATATCCCCTCTCTAAAATAGTAAAATAGCATTTCCAACACAACTAAACACATTTTTCAAAAAGGATAAAAGTGAAAAAAAAAATTTACATTTTATAACTTGTTAAATGACTTGACTGTCATTTCTTATTTTCTATAATATTATTTAAATACCTTATATTATGGATCGGCGTATGTTTTATTATAATTTAGGAACGTGATGTGATCAAAGAGCGACTCATTAGCTCAAAATAAATCAATGTTTGGGTGTGTTTGGATTGGCGATTGAATAAGTGATTTATTTTTACTTAGACTAATGGAATCTTAAAATTGAAAAAAAGTTAGATTGGGTAAAATGATGAGTGTTTGGATTGGCGATTAGATAAGTAATTTATGTAAAAGTGAATAATGTTTAGTTTGGTTTTTTTAAATTAGTGGCTTTTGTATTATTTAAGAGAAAAAATTGTAAAAATTATGAAAAATAAAAAAAAATGAAGGGATAATTGTGAAAAAAAGTTCTCATTGGCAACTTAATTGTCAAATGGGACCTGAAAAGATATCTACACACGAAGGGATTTTTTTCACAATTTTCTCAAAAATTAACTTTGAAAATTTGGTAATGGTACAATTTTAATAAAATTATATCAAACTCTAATTTAAATTGGTACACTCCAAAAGTCTTTTCTATTGTGCACCTCAAGCTTAAATTTTATAAATTATATCAAACTCTAATTTAAATATTAAATCCTAACTCATATTTTCACATAGCTTAAAATCTAACAAAATAAACTGATTAAAACCTCAATAATACCTCCAATAATCCAAATAAATTATTTAAACTAAATTTAATAGGTAAAAACACTATATAGAAACTAATTTATGACATGTTTATAAAAGAAATTGATTATAAATTCATAAAACAACTAAATAATAAATCTAAACTGATTAAAATTAATTATTAATTATTCTCTACATTTCTACAGTCATGACATAATTCAAAACTTGCCTAAACTCTTATCCCAAAGTATTCTCTAATTAGCAGAAGATTACTATCTAAAGAAAGAGAAAATTATTTAGAACATTTTTTATAAAAGAAGTTTTGTGATTAGAAGTGATTTTAAGTACCTCATTGATCCCCAAAAATATGAAAATACTCCTATCAATATTATTTCACACACATACACACACACGCACACGCACACGCACATAAGCTCCAATAAACTCTATTTTGAAGCTTATTACTTTTTCCAACTTTTAACTTTTTTTTACCTCAAATCCCATCTTTGAACCAAACACCCATTTTGGAATTTCCACTATTCAAGTCCGTTTTTTCCACTATTCAAGCCTGTTTTCATATACAAACGTCAAAACAAACACCCACTTTATCTGACAGATTTAATTGAAAGGTACAATTGATGAGTCATTTTCTTTTCTTTTTTTCTTTTTGTTGCCGGTGAGTCATTTTCATTATTACTTTAACAAGCAAATCGCAATGATAACAGGTGTGTTTGAATTGGCAATTGGATAAATGACTTATTTTTACTTAGACTTATGGAATCTTAAAATTGAAAAAAATTAGATTGGGTAAAATGATGAGTGTTTGGATTGGGGATTGGATAAGTAACTTATGTAAAAGTGAAAGATGTTTTGTTTGGGTTTTGCATAATTGGCTTTTGTGTTATTTAAGAGGAAAAAAATTGAAAAAATTATGAAAAATGAAAAAATGAAGGACCAATTCACTACAAAAAAAACATGATTTAGTAGCGGTTAAAAATAGGTATTTGTAGCGATTTTAACGGCCACAAACAACATTAGTAGCGGTTAATAAAACCGTTACTAAATCGTACGTTGCAAGTTGTTTTGTAGTGATTATATAAAACCGCTACTCAAGAAAAATAACCGCTACTTAGTTTGTAGCGGTTGAACCCAACCGCTACAACATCCACATAAGTCGTTAAGTTTTTCGGAGATATTTGTAGCGATTATATAACCACTGCAAATATAAAAAAAATTGAAATTTTCAAGGTGGGAAAAGAAAAATGAAATTTTTTTCTATTTTATAGCGGTTAATAAACTGCTACTAATTTGAAATTTTTATGAAATTAGTAGCGGTTATATAACCGCTACTAATTTCACAAAAATTCAAAAATGGCGCCAAAAATTAATTTCAGTTTAAAAAGGCGCTTTAATTAGTAGCGGTGTAATAACCATTACAAAAAATAAGAAAATTAAAAAAAATACGATCATATCGCCTTCACCCATGTCGTAAAGGTCTCATGGCTTTAAATAAACGACCATGTTCCAATCCCTGTGCCTCTCGTCCTCGACATAATAAATTTGATGTGCCTCTGAAGCAAGAATATACAACTCATCATCTTGAGAAATACCAGTATGAATTGGCCGTGAGAAATTGACTGATGTGATCCCTAAGTCGTCAGTTGTCAGACTCCGAAAAGTAGTGGTATTTGCCCACATACACTTGAACAGCGTCACAGTGAAATGGCCTTGATAATTAAGTTCGATCAAGAGACGCCTCCGAACTGCATGTTGGCTTCACTGCTGCTCGCATAACTCCTTGTCCCAAATGTGCCATAAACACCAGAATTTTGAGTTTGCAATCTTTGATCCCATTAAACCGTACAAAACTTAAACCCATTGACATTGTATGTTGTAAACCTTTTTGCATGATCAAAAGGGCCGATTGCGAGAGCTCTGAAATCTGGTGAGTGTGGGTTGTGGTCATTTAGTATTCTGCGAGCAAACCAACTCGGGAATTCTCTGTGGACCCTTTTGTCAACTTTCGAGGATGTTGTGTACGGATCCTGAGTTGATGCTTAACATGACTTCTGAATTCCCTGCAATTAATAATAGAAAGGCGATAGTGAAATGAAAGCAAAAAATGTTACGAAAGATATAGAATAACATGTGAGTGTACAATTCTTACTGTATGAAAGGTTCAACTTAAGTGCAATTAATTAAGACATATTTATGTGCTTGCAACTTCTCAGTTGCTGTTAGTTTGAAATTCTCAGTTCCTCCAACTGGTTTACCAACACGAGGGATAAATTCTCCTGATGTTGGCTCAGGTTCAGGACAATCGTCAACACGAGGTGGGCTGTGAAAGCCGTCTCAAGGTCATTAAAGTACCTTGAACAAAAATACAGCACCTCATCCCCTATATAGCCTTCAGCTATAGAACCTTTTGGCCATGCTTTATTCCTTACATAAGATTTTAATTTCCCAAGGAACCTACGAAGTAAAGAAGAGAAAAATTAAATACTAAATGTTGAAAAGGACGACTAGCAAACATTAAATACGAAGAATAAAGCACATATTTAAAATGAGTACTTCTCAATCGGATACATCCATCGATATTGTACTGGTCCATCGATCTTTGTTTCATGAACGAGGTGGACTGTGAGGTGAACCATCACAGTAAAAAAGGATGGAGGAAAGATCATCTCCAAATGACAAAGCGTAAGAATGATTTTGGGCACTATAACTCAGTGTCCGGTCCATGCTGTTCAGACCGGCCACGTCCAACCTCTTCGTCAACACGTTCCCCTACTCATCTGCACAATTTACCGCACGTTAGATAAATTGTAATTCAAATTTAACATTTTGAATTTAAATAAATAATTTATTAAATAAAAAAATTTATTTACCTTGGACCTGCACCTCAAACCCAATGAACCGTGAAGACGACCCTCGTGGTTTGTTCTGCTCCCGAGCCTCCTCCTCATCGAGGAATTGCTCCATCCCCCTGATCCTAATCGGGATGTTGAAGTCCTCCGCCTCATAGTCCTCGACGCTGATATCTGCCTCCCCCAAATCAGGCACCTCTGGTGCGGTCGTCTCTTGTGGGATCATTTACGGTGCCTATGGTAGGGGCGACTCCTGTAGGGGATGGGCTGCAATAGTGCGGTCACCCTCCCTCCGTGCTGCCCCCTCCCTCTGCCCCCTGTTTTGCTGTTGCCACCACGCAAAATCAGTCTGGGGACTCAGGCGCCTTCCCCCTATCCTTTCTTGAAGCCATATCAATTGTAAAAATTCAAAAAAAAAAAAGGTTTTAGTCACATTATTATGCAAAAATAAAATACAAATACAAATACAAATTAAATAAAATATGTCTTATCTTCTTACCTCAAGTACAATACTGAGAAATACTGCAGCAAAAACTCTTTCATAGATGTCTGAACGCTCAATCTAAAAGAAAACACTCAGAGAAACTTCAGGAAACAAAATGAGCAAACGTAAGAATGGAAAAGGCAGGGGGTATATAAAGGCCACAAATTTGTAGCGGTTATTGTAATAACCACTACATTGCCCACTACAAAGCACCTAGGACGGCTAAAATTTGTAGCGGTTTTATAGTAACCGCTATAAAGTACAAAAACCTTTGAAGTTCTGTAGCAGTTATGTTACAAAACCGCTACAATTTTGGAGACATTTGAAGTTCTGTAGCGGTTATAATACAAAACTGCTACAAATTTAGAGACCTCTGAAATTCTGTAGCGGTTCGAACCTTATAACGGCTACAAATACGTGATGTTTGGCATTTTGTAGCAGTTTTGTTGGTCAAACTGCTACAAATAACCGCTACACTGTTGGCGTGTCTCGGTCGCGCCATATGGCGGGAATATTCTAGCAGTTTTTATTTATTAACCGCTACAAATGAACCGCTATAAGTTTTGGCGGGAAATTTGCGCCATATTTGTAGCAGTTTTTTCTACCTAACCGCTACAAAAAACACTGTCAATCTGCCACGTCACTTGGCGCGTAGCTTGCTGCTACAAATTTGTAGCGGTTTTGGTTAAAACCGCTACAAATATTAAAATATGTAGCAGTTATTTTAAACCGCTACAATTCCACCGCTACATCCCACCCCTTTACCAAAGGGGCTTGGTGGCTGTTGATATTTATATATATAATATAAATAAAGGCATAATGACTTTGACTAAATCAGTAATGAAAATGATAAAATCCGTAATGGTATTGACTAAACGAGTAATATATACATTAATATATATATATATATATATATGTATGTATGTATGTATATGTATAATATAAATAAAGGCATAATAACTTTAACAAAATCAGTAATGAAAATGACAAAATGCGCAATGGTATTAACTAAATGAGTAATATACATATGTATAATATAAATAAAGCCATAATGGCTTTAACAAAATCAATAATGAAAATAACAAAATCCATAATGGTATTGACTAAATGAGTAATATATACATATATGAAGGCATAATGGCTTTAATGTGTGTGTGTATATATTACTCGTTTAGTCAATATACTATTACACATTTTGTTATTTTCATTACTGATTTTGTTAAAGGCCATTATCCCTTTATTTATGTTACACACACACACACACAAATGTGTGTGTATTTATATATTACTTGTTTAGTCAATACTATTAAGCATTTTGTTATTCTCATTACTAATTTTGTCAAAGTCATTACTGATTTTGTTAAAGTCATTATGGCTTCATTTATATTATACATATGTATATTACTTGTTTAGTCAATACCATTACGGATTTTGTTATAGCCATTACTGACTTTGTTAAAGCCATTATAACTTTATTTATATTATACATATGTATATTACTCATTTAATTGATACTATTACTAATTTTGTTATTGCTATTACTGATTTTGTCAAAGCCATTATACCTTTATTTGTATTATATATATATATATATATATATAGTAATGCATATATATATATATATATATATATATATCAAAGGGCCAGTGGTAAAGAGGTGGATGGGTTTGATCCCACCCCTTGCCTTGCTAAACCATTTTTTAAAAAAAAAAAAACAATTGCACCCCTTCCCCTCCAAAAAAAGCCCCCGGAGGTCAGGCAGCGACACCGGCCGGTTGGCAAGGGCACCATTCTTTTTTTTTTTTTTAAAAAAAATGTTGAAAGGCAAATATTGAAAAATTAGTTTCCTAATTATTTGCTCTATTGGGGGTAGTTTAATTTGGCGGTTACTTATTTTGGTCATTGCTTCTGTTTTGTTGTTGCTGATTTGTGTGTTTTGACTATGTATGTTTTCAATACAAGGGCTCCTCCCTAAAAGCAGCTCCCAAATTTAAAAAAAGGAAGACAAATTGCACAATAACCTTAACGGTTATTATAAATCACCATCAAGTATATTTACACCAACACAACTCACATTTATTAAGCCTTAATGTATGACAGCTATTGTGTTAAAACCCTTAAATACAGTGCCCAATATTTAACCATTAAGAACTATCAAATATTTGCCCCGAAATATTTGACAGTGTGAGATGTGAAGTCGTACCCACTCATACGCATTAATGTGTGTTTATATTAGTTTTTAGAAAATAATTTTTACGATTTATGAAATAAGTATATGAGAGGAGTTTTTGCTCAGCTTATGAAAAACAGCCTTTGAAACCATGTTTTCAGAGTTATCAAACACTCACTTAATTTATTGCTGCAAGGAAGCAGCTGATCTCTCCCACTTTTTGAAATTTTATACTCGGGTCTTGGGCCCAACATGGGGTATTAAGATTTATCAATAAAGTTTTGAGAATTTTATAACTAAAAGTTGTGCCCATTGAGTGTCATTTTTTACTCCAATAATGCTCCTTGCGTCATTTTCCCTTTAATTATATTGCATAAATGAGAGGGCAATCCGTCTATATAAAGGAAGCTGCTCAGTCCAATGGTTCATCGTCCCAATTCACTTGCTCTTCTCTTCACACTCAGTAATGGAGCTGCTTCGTTTTGGTGTTTTAGCTCTTCTGCTTTGTGTAAGCTTCTTTAATTTATCTTTATCACCACACGAGGCAAACTAACGTAATAATAAGGCTTCCACTCATATTATTGTTAGTTATATATCACAATAATACTCTTATTAAAGTTAAATAATGGCGGCTTCGTTATTTTGCTTTGGTTATATATTTGCAGCTTGCTGTTGCTTGAAGTGATGCGACGTCGTCTGGTTCGGTTAAAGAATACTGGCATTCAATTTCGCCCCAAACCTCTATGCCCGAGTATTTAGCGTATCTGCTGGAGTCTGGTTAGTACTTCAAATGTTTAATCTCGTTTAATTATTAAAACTTACAATATAATCTTTTAAATATATAGATGACGGCTAAAATGTTTTGTAATGCATTTACTATTAAATTATAAATGATCTAATTTTGAGGTCTTATATTAATATAGGGTTAAGGTGTACTCAACACCACCTGAACTATAATAATTCAAAATTTTTAAATATGTGTGTATATATATATTAGTGACCCATTAATATATTTAACAAACATATTTTAAATTTATTTCATTAAAAATATGTCTATTACAAAAGTTAATCAAATTTATGACCAATTTGTTAATATTTTTTTTCCTAAAAAAGTACTTCATTTTTTTTCACAATTTAGTAAAAGTAATAAATAGATCGCTAATAATTATTAATTGTAAAAGATAAATTTAGAATTTGGTTTAATGAGAAGTAAATTACCGAACAAGATTTATTTTAGGGTTAAGGTGCTAAAATGACCATGAATTTTTATAAAAAGTGCAACTTTAACCATAAACTATTTTTTGGAGCAAAAGTAACCATAAACATTATAAAAGATGGCAAAAGTAACTATGACGTTAACTGACGTTAACGTCCGGTAAGATGAACTTTTTAGCAAAATGTTAAGGTGCTAAAATAACCATTAACTAATACCAAAAAGTGCAAAAGTAACCATAAAATTTTTCTTAATTGCAAAAATAACTTGTTGAACATTAATTCATAATTTTTTTTCTTTTGTGTTATGAGTGTTTTATCAATTTGGAGGTTAAAATGACAAAAGTAAAAAAACAAAAAAACTTATAAATTAATGTTCAAAAAGTCACCTATTTTATAATTAATGTTAGGGATTTTATCATGGTTATCTGACCTGAACCAGACCGAAAACCGGCCAACCGGTCAGTAGATCCAAGTCAAGTTTTTAATTTTTTTAAAAAATTATTTTTTAATTTTTCCTTTAGAATTTCATACTATAAACCTAAAATTTTCTATTTCTCACCGGTTTTATCCCAGTTTAGCTCTGGTCTAACTCACTGACTCTTAACCCAGTACCCTAGCTGATTCACTGACAAACAGGTCCAGGTTTAATTACCATGAATTTTATCTTTTGGAGTTAGGTGATAATTTTCTTGCGTTTCGTTATTCTCGCCAAAATTTAAAAAGTCGACTTCTGGAATATTAATTCATAAGTTTTTCCATTTTAATCTTCAAATTAATAAAACACTCATAACACAAAAGCAAAAAAAAAAAATTATGAATTAATGTTCAACAAGTTATTTTTGCAATTAAGAAAAAGTTTATGGTTACTTTTGCACTTTTGATATTAGTTAATGGTTATTTTAGCACCTTAACATTTTGCTAAAAAGTTCATCTTAACGGACGTTAACGTCCGTTAACGTCATAGTTACTTTTGCCATCTTTTATAATGTTTATGGTTACTTTTGCTCCAAAAAATAGTTTATGGTTACAATTGCATTTTTCACAAAAATTTATGGTCATTTTAGCACCATAACCCTTTATTTTAATACGTTTTTTAAGTAAAAACATACTTCAAGAATATTTTTTTAAAAGTGTTAATGGTTCGGACAAAAGTTTATGTTATCAGAAAAGTATTTAGTACCATATACTTTTTAGAGGTGTAAAAGTATTCATAATCTTTAAAAATGAGAACAAAAATAATAGTACTGTGATTCCCGTTAGTTGACAGTTAGAGAAAGAGCTTTTGACCAAAAATGCTGATGTGGATGTAGAAGTGGCCATGATATTATCTTAGTTGGCAGTGAAGAAAAATAATAAATATAGCTTGATCATTGCTTTTAGGAGAATAGGCTTTTGTTTTTCTGCTATCTCTTATTTTGGAGTTGCAGAGGAAGATGGAGCTTAAGCTCTCCTGCCTACTCTAGCCTATGAGATTGAGGGGGAGGCGTTTTTTTAGTCAATGGCATTTTTGTACTTTAATATTGTAAATACAGCTGGACACCAACCCTAAAAGATGTAACCGACGTCAACTTTTATTAACGGTAATGGTAATTTTACGTCTATTTTTAAAGTTTATGGGTATTTTTATACCTCCGAAAAGTATTTGGTGCTGGGCTCATTTTGAGTAAAAGTTCACAGGTATTTTTGTCTCTTAACCCTTATCAAAATAAAGGGAATGTCTATCTAATTAAGTTTAAGCAGGTGAGTTAGGTATTTTACTCTATTTTTTTTATTCTGTAGAATCTTTTTTCTTCTTCTAAATTCGGATTGAAAGCGGAGAACAACATGTCTTTAAGTTGGAACCCTGGAACAAGTTTTGTTCTCTTTAAGTATTAGGTAATTCTTAAATATGATTTTTTAGAACAATCATCCCAACAATTTTCTCCCCCCCAAAACTTGTTTTTAAAAATTGTTTTATAAAATTATTTTAGGAACATAAAAATTAAAAACAGAATCAAACAAGGCCTTTAATATTTTTTTTAAGTTAAAAATTTGGGAATGACACACCCCCACAAGTTCTTTTGCATCCAATATAGGCCTATGTATGTAAAATATTGTGTTAATAATGCAAAGGAAAAATTAATTAAATGAACCCGTGTGATTATTTTGTTCTTCAATAGAAAAAATAGGTTTTTACATTAAAAGGATTTAAATCCTATAATGCATATCTTTTCCCACAATTTATAATGCATGCACGTTTTCTTACTAACAAAATACTCGTATGGGAATGCGTGAATGAAAGGTGTGAACGACGCAGAAATTAAGGATACTCAATATCCCGATACCAACTTCTTTGAAGATGACCTTCAAGCTGGCAAACAAATGAACATCAAATTCAACACTCCTCACTCTAACGAGGAGCAGAATAGTGGTGCTATTGAGAAAGATCCAGAGAAGTCATCATCTTCTCTAACTTGGGGTGAAGTCTGTGAAAAAGAAGCACATTGGATGATGAAGACCTAGTGAAGTTGGCAAATCCTCTAGGTCGTTGGGGTATTGGCTCGGAGAAAAGAAGCACATTGGACGATGAAGACCTTGTGAAGTTGGCCAACCCTATTCTACATCATTGGCTTATTGGCTCGGAGAAAAGAAGCACATCGGACGACGAAGACCAAGTGAAGTTGGCCAACCATCTCCGTCGTTGGGGTATTGGCTTGGAGAAAAGAGATGAAGACCTAGTAAAGTTGGCAAACCCTCTACGTCGTTGGGGTATTGGCTCGGAGAAAAGAAGCACATTGGATGATGAAGACCTTGTGAAGTTGGCCAACCCTATTCTACGTCATTGGCGTATTGGCTCGGAGAAAAGAAGCACATCGGACAATGAAGACCAAGTGAAGTTGGCCAACCCTCTCCGTCGTTGGGGTTTTGGCTCGGAGAAAAGAAGCACATTGGACGATGAAGACCTAGTGAAGTTGGCCAATCCTCTACGTCGTTGGGGTATTGGCTCGGAGAAAAGAAGCACATCGGACGATGAAGACCAAGTGAAGTTGGCCAACCCTCTACGTCGTTGGGGCATCGGTTCACAAAAAAGAAATGCAATGGTAAATGAGCCTGAGAATTTTTCCTTGAAAGCAATATGCGATGTTAAGGACAAGTTTGTGGGAGAAGATGGCAAGTTTTGTGCAGACTCCGTGGATTCATTACTTGGTTTCGTCATTTCAAAGCTGGGGAAGAACATTGAAGCACTCTCAAGCTCCTTTGTGCCTCATCAAACTCAGTACAGAATATTAGAGGGTGTGCAAAGGGTTTCAAGTCAGGGAGTGATGTGTCACAAGCTGGAATATTACAGGCCTCTATTTTATTGTCATCAAGTGAACGCAACAATCACTTACATAGTTCCCGTGGAAGCTGCTGATGGCACGAGAACACACATTTTGGCTCTTTGCCACCGAGATACAAGAGGCTTAACTTCCCATGTTTTAAACCATCAACACAAGGTCATGCCAGGAACAATTCCGGTTTGCCATTTCATGGGCTCAGGATCTTTTACTGTGGTTCCAAGAAACAATGAGCTTAAGGCTGCTTACTAAGCAAGCCAGGCTAGCTAGGCTAGTCTCTTAGGGTTACGACTTATAAATAAGATCTTCACTCTATCTGTAACACTTTGTAACCCTATCACTATGTGATCTAGTGTGCTGTGTGCTAAATAAAACTGTATGTATAATTACGTGTTATGTAATATGTGTATCATATGAAATAAAAGCATCCATTATATAACCCTGTTTGCCATTTCTCAGTTCTTTTTTTTGACAATATACATTTCTCAGTTCTCTGACAAGCCAATAATTTCAAAAAGCAAAACTCCTAATTCTAGAGTCAAGTCTGATAGAGTACTTGAAGACTGAGGCCGCATTACATATTAGAACAACATCTCGCAACAGCGAAGATTATATATATATAAGGTTACATTTTGAGATTCCAAGAGGTGACATATATATATATATATATGTGTGTGTGTGTGTGTGTGTTTGGTATTGCTTATTGGGGGTTAATAAGCACTTATTACGTAAGTTGAGATAAAATTCCTCTCACATAATTACCTCGTATACTGTAAATCACGATTTATAAGCACTTATTGCCCCAAAATAAGTTATTCCAAATGAGCACATATTTTTGCAACCGCGGAACGATATTATCAAGGGATAGGATAATTAATAATTGTAAAAATCACAGCATTTGGTTAATTAATTGAATTTCATATACTAGGTGAAAAGACCTTCCCTAACAAACAAGGCATTTAGCCTAAAAATCTATGGTGACATGCAGAAGCTAGAAGCCTTGCATTGATTCCATTAGCTTCCGTACGTGTCTTGTTCATCAGCATCATGCATGCACGGGTGTCTGTCACTTGCTCGCACAGAATTAATTATTGCCTCCTTTTTGGGAATCAGTTTCCCAAGGATGATAGGAAAATTTGGGTCGTTCAGATGGGATTTAAACGGTTCAGATTTAATTTTAAAAATAAATAAATAAAGAAATTATTTTAATGGATACATAAGCTAAAATAAAGATAATCTCTTAACTAACATTTTTTTAAAAGATGATTTTTTTAATTTAAAAATCTCCAATTTAAAAAATTAAATCTGAATTATCCAGATTGATCTAGAAAGGGGAAGAGCTCTCCCTACTCATCCTTTTTGGATGAGCTGGGAAATGGGTTCCCTCCTTTTTGAGATCATTCAGACATTTTGAAAATTTTTACTATAGTTTATTAATTAAAGACTCCATTCAAATAGTGTAAAATTAGTAATTAATAGGGGTAAATATGAACCCTCAATGCTTCTATTGATTGGACATTACTAAAATTCAATTAAGGAAGACCAAATGTCTATATCATATATTATTTTGGGTCAAGGTGATTATGAAGTTTTCGCTCATGAGCAATGTTACTCTGAAAGTTTTTTTAGGTTCAATGTTGCTCTGAAAGTGTTAAAATGAAGCAATATTGTCCATTTTTATTGAAAAATTAACAGTTAACGTTAGGTTTTTAACTGAATAGGGCAACATAATTATGTTTTAAAAATTTTGGGGTAACGTTGAATCTGAAAAAATTTTCAGAGCAACATTACTCCTCAGCTAAAACTTCCGAGGCAGATTTTCAATTTAACCCTATTATTTTTTGTTGAATTAATTCTTTTTGAATAATACCACCTCCACATAGATGTTTTGTCAAAATAATAATTTTTTAATCCATTTTATCTCTTATATATCATTTTCCTTAAACTAATTTACTTGATACATAATCTAATATTAGAAATTTTAAGGAGATCATGTCACATTTGTTCAAATTAACCAATTTATTTTATTTTCTTAGTCTATCCAAATTAGTTAAATTGCTCTTATATTATGAACCCGATTTATAATTACTATTAATGGTATTGCACGACCTATAATTCTAAGGGACAGTCCGACTCAATATAAGGGAAGCATGTTAACACCCTTGTTTTCAAAGCGTATGGATGGCTGAAGTGCAGTATTATCTTTAATAAGGAGACCGATAATCTTTTGTAAACAGCGGAAGTTCCATCAAACAGTGTGTTGAGTGGGTTTTTCAAAAATCTTTTCAAAAATTGTTTTCAAATTTGGTCTCATTTTATTTTATGATTCATTTCAAGCCATCCGTTTTAGGTTCATTTCTTCATATCAGAGTTTTTACTAATAAATTCTCTGCTGGAACCCAAACTACTATAATAAATTAACGACCCTAAATGGACGGCTGTCCACTACTGGTTCGGATGTCACTTTGCGTTTGCTTGTACATAGGCGCTTATTTACTTGTCTACGATCTTGTCAGTATGAGACTGACCACACTTAAATACAAATTAAATACAACTCCAAATAGATAACCAACGGAAAATTAAATTCTAGTCATTTGCTTCATTCGCCCGCGTTTACCTTCTTGCCTGAGGAACTACTTGCCCGACCTGAAAATTTGTTTTGGAAAAATAGAGTGAGATTCAATGAATCTCAGTAGTAACAGGTATCACTCATATAAAATGCACATATATCATGCCATGTCAACCAAAGTTATAGTACAATCAACATATTCAACATTCAGAGAAAAATTCACAATATGCAGAAAGCATAAAGTTACCAATTCAATGACAACCGTCCCTTGCCACAGCGCTGGGAAATTCTACTGGGCCTGAGCCCTTCTCATCTGAATGCTTAAATTCACAATGGTACAAACATGCATATAACATATCACATAGTATGTGAGGGATAAGTTACTACCTGACAATTTTTCCAAATCTTGATCTTGATTGACGTGCTTTGAATGTCCTGGGCAAGTGTCAAGTCCTATAATTTACGGGCAATGAGTTATTTCTTAGTCCAACTCTTCATAAATTATTCTCTTATGTTGGTTACCATTAGGGTCACCACATTAGGCCCAATATGAAGCTAATGAGCTAAAGCTATTCCAAAGGCTTAACTCAATTCTTAAAGGTCCAATTTTATTACCAAACTCTTAACTTTGAATTTTCGCACATTTACCAAAAACTGACAGATTTTTCACTGAACTTTGAAAAATCATAACTAATTCTAGAAAACTTCAATTGGGATGATCCAAAATTCTCTGTAACCCTTATTAAGTCTATTGTAAGGGAAAAATACTTTCAGTAGCTGTGAGATTGCACACACTTCCCAGTTTTTATTTTTCTCCCTGTTGCCAGAAAATCTGACCAGTTTTAATGGTCTACTTCAAACATTCATAACTCCTAGTATACTTATCGAAATCCTTCATAATACCTATCAAATTAAAGGTCTTTAAGTGTACTTTAAATCTGGAAAATCTCATCATCAACAGATGAAGTTTGGATGGTGAAAGTTTCGCCACAACAAAACTGCCAGACAAAAACGCACACTGGCAACTTTGTTGCACAAGCTTACTTAATTTCCAATTTTTTTTAAATCTTTAAACCAGACTGTCAAAAATTATAACCAGAACCTATTCCCATACAATTTTTCGTGTAGAATCCAATGGAAAGCTCAAAAATACCAAAATCAAATTATTTCTACCAGATTCAGCCCCAACCGAAATCTGCCTCCCAAAACAACAAAAATCAAGTTTGTGTTTTTGAACTCCAACAAGTCTAATACTTCATTAATAATCATATATCACCTTATTTAGTCTTCAAAAACACCCCTTGGTTAAATTACTTGGTTGATTCAAGAATAAGGAATAACTCAATGAAAACACGAAGTAATCGGTTCAAAATGAAACCTACGCTTACCTCTTCACGTTCCTACAAGTGGTTTGGTATTCCGACGGCACTCCGGCTAACTAACTGACACAAAACACCTCAGATGAGAAATCTGAGACCATAGAATTGAAGCTCTCATCAAGAGGAACAATGTTTATGAACACTCTAAGAGCAAGAAAAATGATTTAGAGAGTGAGATTGTGTGATACTCACTTACCTTGTTTCTGCGTTCTTCAAGTTCACCACCTTCTCTTTCTCTTTATCTATTTTCTTTTCTGATTCTCTTACTCTCTCATATCTAGCCGAATAGAAATGAAATGAGAGAGAGAGAGAGAGAGAGAGAGAGAGAGAGAGAGGAAAGTGTCTCAATTAAATGGCCAATTATGAGAAGAAAACAATTGATAGTGGTGTCTTGTTTTTTTTTTTTTTTTTGCCTTAAGTGTGCCCATATGTTCCAAATGTTGATTGTCCTTTCTCTTCCTTGTTTTGTGCTTTGGATGAAAGTGTGTTGATTAATTGATTGAGTGTGTGTAGTGTAGTGTGTGTGGGTGCTTGTGTGTGTTGACATGTGGACCAACTCCTTCTATCTCTTTTCCTTTTCTTGACGGAATGTGTGTGTATGGATGAGGAATTTAGTTGATTAAATATTATCCTCCTACTTGTTGTGTTTGACCGAAACTTAAGAGAGTGGAGAGAGTATGATGTTGTGTCCACATATAGAAGCTTCTTGTGTTTGGCGTAGTGTGAGTAGGTAGTTGTATAAGTGTTAGGTAAATGTTGTTCAATTTGTCTCTTAAAATTGTTTTTCAAGGAAAAATCTTAGCCCTTGATTTTAGCTTCCAATTCTAACCTCAAAATCACATGGTAGGTGTCCCTCTTGCCCTTGATTATGGCAATATTAACTAATTTGCCATTGGATCTTACTTAACTTATGTGGTTAAATTTTGGTCAAGTAAAATAACCATAATCATCCTAGTCTTCCCTTCTTCCAAAAACTAAATTTAACTCCATATAAATTTTTCTTTTTGATTAACTTAACCTTTACTAATTTTTGGGATATTACAAAGCACCTCAGCGCAATGATATATTCACCGTCTAGGTTGTTCACTTCATTACTCTAACATGGAGTTTCTTCGTATTGCTTTAGCTTTGTTATGTGTAACCCCACCCCCCCCCCCCCCCCCCCAAAAAACCAAAAAAAAAAATCCATGTTTTATTTTTATCCAAAATTTTATAAGTGTACTTCATGAGGTAATCTTTTGCTCTTTTTTAGAACAAGCTTAAAAGGCATTGGTCATCTTTTTTATATTGTTTTTTTTTGTTTATTGTAATCTTATCTTGCATTAGATGTATATTCTTATTGTATTTGGAACTGTTTATTTGATAATATTGTTCTGATCTTTTTAAAAAAATCAAATAAAAATGATTGAATTAGAGAAAGAACCAATTGGTTGAAAATTGATTTAAAAAAAAACGAATTTTGTAATGCGAAAATTGACACTTGACAAACAGCCCCTCATGAAGCCTTGGTCGTAGGCTATATTTGTTTAGTGACACGCCTGACCAAAGTCAAGAGACTTATAATAATATGTAATATACTTTTTGTTAACAAGAAAAAGGTGCATGTGTTTTTGTCCCCCCAAACGTGGAAACAAGTGGTTATTTTAGTATTTAGATTTGATCAGTTATATGATATCAAACCCAACTCAGGTCTGGTCAAAAAAAAAAAAAAAAAAACCCAACTCAGGGAAAGCTTTTTAATAAAACTTTCTTTTTATTTATAAGACTCTAACAAGAGATTTTGTTGAAAGAGTTTTAAATTCTTGTCATTCAACTCAACCATGGCTATGGGAGAAGAATCTCTCTTTAATTTTTTCGCTCTCATGTTCCTCTCCTTTTAATTTCCTCCATTACCATTGAATTAAAAATTTGAATGATCCAAATTTAATATTTGATAAAAGTCTGGCTCCATTATTCGATCGTGGATAGTTGTTTTTACCAACTTAATTGGTGTTTAGAAACAATCATTTAATTCATAGGCAAATTCATAGTTGTGACTTTTATTTAGAATTAGATGATTAGTATAATTTTTGTATGAATCCAGATTTGGCGCGGTGAGGGTAGCCAAGTACTTTCAAAACGTAATTTGCTTTCATTAGACCTTAAGTTTCAAATAATATTGTAAATATGAAATTAAAACATGGCCAGTTAATGAATGTTTGGGTGTCATTACAAAGTATCCAAACAACAATATTTTGTCATTACATTGTTTTGGGAAATATATATACTATAAATAGGTATTAAGAGTTCACTGTATAAAATACCCTGGCAACTACGTACCATAGAAAAATATTATATCATAAAAAATTTTATAATCAAGTTTTTAAAGGGAAAAAAAGAATATGAAATATTGTGTACTAATATATGAATAATTGGATGTGACAGTAATTCCACCCGGTTATACCATAGAAGATATGCTTGACTGGCAAAAAGTATTGCACTGTCTGAACTACTGCGGCAAACCTCTACCTCCTGGCTTCAAGTGTGGACGTAAGTCCCTCTTTTTTTTATACACTCTCTTAGTAAATCATGTGTCCGGTTTCTCTTATTATCCCTTTTCTGATCATCTCTCATATTTTTTAAATCATGTCCGTCCACTCAATCTGAGAGGTAAAAAATGATCGTCACGTCATCAAGTTATCACTCCTTCGACTTTTCTCTCATCTTCTCAATCAACGGTTTAGATGGGCTCCTTTTCCCAATCAACAATCCAAATGGGTTCATGAGAGATGATGAGAAAATGAGATGATGAGAGGATCTGCTAGAAGCTGCTTGTTGGTTAGACCGTCATAAAATTGAGATATACACTTCATGAAATTAGAAAATGGGCTCCTGCTTGTATGATGTGAAGGGGTAGCGGTTTTCTTAATTTTTCATCAAAAAAAAAAAAAAAAAGATGAATCGGATATCAACGCTCACTAAAATCAGAATGTGTATTAAAGATTGAAATGTGCTTACAGCGAGATTTTTATATGGCAATGAAACTGGATCTCATATCCTTATAACATAATGTATGTTAATTATGAAAACAGTTTTCAAAGAAACCAAAATTTTTAATATATCCATTAATGATAGCAGATAATAAATTGTTAGAATTAGATGATAAAGTTTCTTTGACTGATTACAATATTTATTTATTTCGTTTATGCCTTTCTGATTTAAAATATGCCATTTTTCAATATAATTTTAAAAAAAATAAGTTAAAAGTTTCTTAGATCAATAAATTAAATTTTTATAAAAATAAAGGAAAAAAGAAAAACTTTTTGATACTTTTTACTATTGCCCTTATCAATTAGGTACATTAAAATTAATTTAGCAGCAATGACGAGATTGCCAACAAGACAAAAGAACCAGAACACCTTCTCGACCATAAGGTCCATAACCAAATAACACTCCCCCAAGTTCCACAAAATATATATTGGAACTCAAGTCTAATTGATACTCTCGTATGTTAATTTATAATTATGACAACTATATGAATTTGAATTTTTTTTAATATTAGAATATTGTTCAGCAATATTACATCAAGAAGTTTCTCAGCTTCTAAACGCACACCTTACCCTACTCTTATAATATGATTTATTATAATATTTCTATATATCTCTTCAGTTACATAAAAAAAATTAAAAGAAACTGAACTTGCAGAAGAATGAGGAATTGGGATTATACACTGACATATTCACAAAGAAATTTGAGGAGAAGGGCCTAAATTGCATAATTTGCGAAGAAAATAAGCACAACATGCAAAATAAATTGCACATACTTTTTTTATCATATCCTTTTTCCCAAATATATGTATTTGCCAATAGGTCTTTAATCCCAATTTTCCCTAAAAAAATAGTTTGGATTGTAAAAAGGAAAATTTAGAATGAAGGACCTACATCAGATAGTTTTTATTGGGAAAAACAGTAAAAATTGTAATTATTTAAAAGGATCAATTAAAAAAATAAACATTTAAAATTACTAAATTGCCCCTATTCAAATCTTCTACATTTTCTCTCACATTCTACATTTAAAACTAATATGAATTTTGAAATTTAATTAAACTAAACGAGATTTCTCTCAGATATTTTTAGAAAAAAATAACACAAACATCTTTTAATTTTGTCAAAATTATAATTTTATTTTTAAAATTCATACAAACATTAATTGAAAAAACAATTATATAATTTTTGGAAAACTCAAAATTCTTATTATAGATGTTAAAGAAATGTTATATATATCTAAAACGAATTTAAAATTGACAGAGTCATGTTCAGCGTGCCTTCCAGTGTTGATAGTAGAGGATAAAAAATCAAACCCTCTATTTATAAAACTATAAATTATAAAGGGTTAAAGGCCTTTTGTTTTGGAAGTATTGGCTCAGGGGCAATTTTGTCTTGAAAGTTTTAAATGTGGGGCAATTTTACCCTAACCGTTATTTCAGTTAAGCTTGATTGTTAGTTAACCAAATTTTGGGGTAAATTTGCTTCTAAGTGAAAACTTTCAAGGTAAATTTGCTTCTAAATTGAAACTTTCAAGACAATTTTGTGGTTATTTAAGAGGCAAATTTGCCCCACATTTGAAACTTTTAGGGTAAAATTGCCCTAGATGAGACTTTCAAGAAAAAATGGCCTTTAACCCAATTATAAATAACATGACTCATTTTTCATAATCATAGTTGATAACTTGATATTCACGTTAACATGTGATAAATTATAAATTAATATTGAGATCATATCAATTTTTTATAAATATAATTTGATGTTTCAATTTTTGACATGATCTAGTTTTATTTTTGTCATTTGAGTCTACGCAACTAGTTCTAATAAATTATGAAATATGTTTAACTTTTTGTTTTGGTTGAAGAGGAAGTACTGCAGTTGACCAGAACACAATGAGAGGGGGAAGAAATAAAGATGCTGAGTAGGTGATGAACTGGACCATTGAGTGCCATGGGTCAATGCCACGTAGATATTTTAGTCAAATAAAACGGTCAAACTCAACATCTCTTCATATCATGATGATATTGCTATGTTTTAAAACTTTAAAGATAATATTGAGACTAAAAAAATTCCACGGCAACATTACTTCTCGTGACTACTTCTAGGGTAGATTTGCACCATAACGCTAAAAGCATTTGATAGTTTTAGAGAATAGTAAATATTTTTCTTCCATATATTTTCATTTTCATTTTTAATAAAAATAGTGAGATAGAGTTGTAATTAATATGACGGTAGAATTTAGTATAAAATAAGATAATAGTGAAAATTATTTAAATTTTATGATAAATTTAATACTCGTAATTTTTTTATTGACACGTGTAAATTAAATTTGAAATGACTTATAGGTGTTCGCAACCGCAAGTGCACGGATCGCGCCAAGTAATAAAGTGATAAGTAAAGATCGTTCCCACGAGGACTAAGGCAAAAGTGGATTAATTATCATGATTATGCTATCAATTAGGTTGAGTAAAACCATTTAGAGAGTTTATATCCTAAAGATTACTTGAATTCAAGAAAAGGAAAGCAATTTGACTAAAACTAAATTAAAACTCTACTTCAAAACAAGAGGAGCATAGGATTATTTCTAACCATTGCAATTCATGAGACTTAAGTAATTACCACTCCATTAGAAATTAAATGACATTACATGTTAGTCTAAGATTTAAAAGTATTTGATTAAGCTTTCTCAAGTCAAAACCAAATTTATATCCTCAATTAACATGCACAATCTCTTGCTACAGTTAAGAGAAAATAATCATTAAGCAACAACCTTAATTTGACAATGCTAGGTTAGTAACTATATCTCTATGTTACTAACAAACCATCAATTTAATCCTAAACTTTAGGTCTAGCATAATTTTACCTAAGTTCTACAATTAAATTAACTCTCTCAAGCTTAATTTAATTGAACAAAACAATCTAAGTAATGGCCAGTCACATAGAAGCATTAGGGACAAGATAAAATTAACACATAATTGCCATTAACAATTAAAGAGAATAATAATAAGTCTCAATCCTTGCAATGATTTGAAATAATCCTAAGGAAAATTAACTAGCTACACAGCATCATCTCAAAATCAACAGCAATAAATTCAGAATTGAGAGCCATAAGGAAAAAGGAATTGAGATGATCAATGAAGTGCAAACTGAGTATATGAATGGTGTTCTCCTTTGGTCTCTTCACTCTAATTTAGCTTGGGAAGCAGAAGACGATCCACTTTGACTGTAACTAGCGTAACTCCTTTCCTCTGGTTCAGCTGCTCCACCTCCTCTGTTTCCAATGGTCTCCCTTGTAACAGCCGCCTCTTCCTTCCTCTCTTCAATCTCTGTCGAGCTCGCTAGAAGAAGTTCCAGCAATGACAGTGCCTCCTTAAAGAACAAAGCAGCAGACACGTGCTTGGCTCCTCCAATTCTTCTCTGGTTTGGACAGCGTATGTGCAGAAGAACCAGTCACGGCAGCACCCCTGGTCCTTGATTCAATCACCTCCACAAGTCCTCTCGTCCTCCCTATGCAGATGATGATGAACCAGAGGTGCCCGATGCTACCTCTCCCTCTCTCTGCCTTGCTCTCTCTGTTTTTCTGATTCTCTCCCAGCCGACAAAGAAGATGCTCCACGATGGTGAAGATGATGATCCCCTCTTCTTTTTGTGCAGCTGCCTCTCCTCCAGGTTATTCCTTTAGACCTGGTCAAAATTCTGCATACCCTCCAAAGCCCAAACTGTGGTCACATGTAGCAGCCCAAAGGAGTCTTCTATTCAACGAAATTGGTCCACCTCCCATGGCCCACGTATGGTTCTCTTAGATTAGGAAATTGCTTCAGCTTCTCATCCAAAAAAGTAAATCAACGTCACTTGTTGCAATCAATCAAGAAAAGAAAAATAAAAGATAAGATAATAAAATAAAAACAACTTCTTCTTTTAATTTCAAAACAGTGAATTATTATTATCATCATCCTATATTAAATTATTTTTATTTTAGATTAAAATTATAATATTTAAAATAAAATCCCCAAATTATGCACCAAATTGATATCTTATCAAAATCTCCAATAAATCTCTTTATTTTAGCATTAATGACTCCCAAAACATATCAAAATATATCTCAAATTCTATTAAAAATGGGGAGTTATCAATAGGATCCACATTCATAACTGTCGTCATTAATTGCTTGTATATTGTATTAATATCAAATCACAAAGCTTTACTACACCCTTCCATTCATGCACCTCCCATTAATGAACAATACATGCACACACCTCCCTTCCATTAATACGAACATTTAAGCCCCGTCTATATATATATATATATATGTGTGTGTGTGTGTGTGTGTGTGTGTGTGTAATACACCAACCGAAGATTGAAAACACAAACATAGGAGATTGAAGATCGAGGCAATATGGATGGATCAAACATGAATTTGTGTTAAGTGTTTGGGAGTGATGGGAATGATTATTGCAGGCTATGTAGTAGAAGGTGAAGATTGCGAACGAGCACTACTACAAGAACATGATTCCACGACACCAAATAACGACCGTTTTGAGAAACCAGTAGTAAAAAAGCAACTCCAGGAATCGGTGGCACTGAACTGAAGGTTCAACGACTGTTTTCAAGGAAAAGAGTCATTGAAGCTTCATTTTCAACGACTGGTTTAAAAACCAGGCGTTGAAAGGTTGCTTTCAACGACTGGTTTAAAAACCAGCCGTTGAAAGCTTGATTTCAATGACTGGTTTAAAAACCAGCCGTTGAAAGGTTGCTTTCAACGACTGGTTTTATAAACCAGTCGTTGAAAGTGATTAACTTTTCCCCAAATCTTCAGCGCGCGTTTCTGTCATTCTTCCCCGCGCTAATTGAACCCTCATTTTCGTGTCTCCCGCGAGCTGCATTCCCCAAATTTCTTGGCCTATCTCTTTCTCCTGCATTTTGTCCGTTGACCCTCTCCGATGTCCACCGTTTTCACAGTCCCTCCATTCCCTCTCGGTCGCATGCAGGTCTGAGCTTCGCTTTCCCTCTTCGCACATCAGCAGCAAGCAACGCAAGTAAGTTGCCCTGTTTCGTTGCTCTGGTTTTTTTGCTTTTGCTTTTCTCTTCTTAGCCTCTATTATTCGGTCCTGTAGTTCATACTTGGTGTTCGCATAAAGAAGACAACGTTGGTGGTTCTGATCTTGGTCTATTCCGTTGTGTGTGTAAGTTTCCCTTTTCTGTTTCTAGTTGTTTTGTTCATTTGGATGTCAATTTGTGCTGTTCTGGAAAAAAAGTTGGCCTCTTGAACTTCGATTGTGACTGAATCTAGGTATCTTGAACTTCGGTTGTGCTGTTCTGGAAAAAATCTATGTGATTGAGATATTGGTTGTGGTTGTTAAATATATCATAGAAATCAGAAATATTTCAAATGCGGAGTAGGTATTAGCTAGGTAATTCTTTACCATTGTAAAATGATTATTTGCATCACCCAATTGATTCAACCCAATTGAATTTCATATCACTAATTAAGTTAGCACAACTTGCCATTAGCTAAACAACACGTTTGTTTGGACTAACTTTCTTTTGGTCACATTATTGAATCTCTTATTATCATGAATAATGATATATATATTTAGACACTATACATTATTTCATTTTATATAATTTGGGTATGTTATATACAGCATGGGAGAGGAGAAGAGAGGGGAAACAATGATGCATAGTATAAAGAAAACAAATCAACGAGAACAAAACATGGCTGTGTAATAAAATTAAATTTGAAAATTAGGAGGTTGCGTGTTTGATATTCCTTAGATATATGGAATACATGAGTTCCTTCCGTTTTTGGTAAAGAATAATTAAAAATAAGACATCATTTCTATTTATACAAGTAAATTAGTCTAGTTTGCTTCGTGTTTGGATTTAATTTTAATTTATTATATCATCATGGACAAATAATAGTAATTTCATCTAATTAATTACTTTTGAGGTAATGATATCTCGAGAAGCACATGCACCCTACTCTGTATTTCATTTCCTTCGCGTTGGATCATATAGAGACAAAATCCACTGGATTCCTATTTTCTAATTGTATTGAAGTTGTAATGCAATGATTCCAAAACATGAACCTTTTTTTTTTAAAAAAAATAAATTGTTTATTGTTCTATTTTGAAATTTTAAATTTATATTACCAGGTTAAAAAGAGAATGATTCTACAACTTGAGGATTTTTTTTTAATTTTTTATGTCCTTTTAAATATTTTTATTCAACTTTGTAAATGCAAAATTGAAAAATCTAAATATTTTATATATGAGACTACAGTTAAATGCTTTTCCTTAAAAAAAGGAAAAAACTCAGTGTACTTTTTCTTCTTTTATTAAAAGTATTTTAAGAATATAAATATACTCTATAATTCTAATCTAATCAAGTTATTTTATAATATTCATAGAAATGTTTTAAATAAACAATTCATGTATCAGTATATAAATTGAAATTTACACTAAATATAGTAAGCTAGTGACACAAAACATGGAGGGTCATTATAAATCAAGGAAATTATATGATAATTTTTTTTATATATAAGAAACACTGAATCAAGGTCATTTGACCTGAAATGTTCTAAATATTACCCCTTCATGTCTAAATAACTCTCATAAACCTGCAGGTATCACTACTGCCATCGTTTTTCCTTGGGTTGCCGGCCTACTACATCCTTACCTCTGTAGAATCTTCTTCCAAATCCTCAATCACAAACATAGTGTCCTTGGAAGCTAAGGATTAGCCGGTAAGTTATGTTATTGCTTGTTGATGAAAGTTTTTGAAACCTAAGGATATCATGGTGCTACTATTTGTTGTAAGCGTGATAAATTTGAACTGTTAGTTTTTACAGTGTGTCATGAGTGTTTCATATAGCTGTTCTAAACTTGAGTGTCTGTGAAAATGGATTAGGTGGTAATAAAATGGATCACCGTTGGATGAATGCTTCGAAAATTAGTGAAGAATATGAGAATGGGGTAGAAAACTTTATTGAATTTGCTAAAATGAATGCGCCTAGTAAAAATGGGAAGTATTTTTGTCCATGTATCAACTGTTTAAATGAGAGTCTACGGGATGTTGATGATATAAGGGATCACTTACTTTGTGATGGAATAAATCTTCGGTACACAAGGTGGATATGGCATGGTGAGGAAGGAACCGCTTGGGCGTCACGCAAGAAGGAAGTTTTGGAGGTTGGAGATGACAATAGAATGGAGAACATGATTCACGAGGTTGAGGTACAATGTTTTGCACAAACGCCTGTATATGATAGCATACGGAGTGATGCAGAGACACCTTTGTACCCTGGGTGTACAAAGTATATACGTTTGTCAGGCATTTTGCACTTGGTCAACCTAAAGGCAAATTGTGGGTGGACCGACAGTAGTTTCACATTGTTACTAGAATTGTTGTGTGATATGTTTCCAGAGGATAATGTACTTCCAAATCGTATGTATGAGGCCAAGAAAATATTATCTACAATGGGTATGGAGTATAAAAAGATACATGCTTGCCCTAATGATTGCGTATTGTGCAGAAATGAGTATGAAGGCTTAAGTGAGTGTCCGAAATGTAAAGCTTCTAGATACAAAGTGAAGAAAGGTAATAGGTGTGGTGATGAGACAAATAAAAAGCAACCTTTAAAGGTTTTGTGGTATCTTCCAATCATACCGCGGTTCAAACGAATGTTTGCTAATGCGAAAGAAGCAAAGAAGTTGAGATGGCATTATGATGACAGAGTTTGTGATGGAAAATTCCTTCGACACCCGGCTGACTCTCCACAATGGAAGAAAGTAGATGAAATGTATCCCAGATTTGGCAGCGAGCCAAGAAACCTCCGGCTAGGGCTTTGCACAGACGGGATCAATCCCTATGGTACTTTTAGCAGTACACATAGTGCATGGCCCGTTCTGCTGGTAATTTACAACTTACCTCCTTGGTTGTGTATGAAACGCAAGTATATGATGCTTTCTATGATGATTTCGGGACCAAAACAGCCAGGGAACGATATCGATGTCTACTTGGCACCTTTGATAGAGGACTTAAAGAAGTTGTGGGAGGATGGTGTAGATGTGTTTGATGCATATAAGCAACAGTCATTTAAGCTACGTGCAATGATTTTCACCACAATTAACGACTTCCCTGCATATGGTAACTTGTCAGGTTATAGTGTCAGGGGTCATAAAGCATGTCCGATATGTGAATCGAGCACACAGTTCCATCAACTCAAGCACGATAGAAAAACGGTATACCTTGGTCATAGACGATTTCTTCCTCGATTCCACCCGTACCGTAGGCTAAAGAAGGCTTTTAACGGTTTGCCGGAGAATGAAATGGCTCTGGAGCCATTAACTGGAGACGAAGTTTATAGTCGGGTGGAAAGAATCAATGTCACTTTTGGAAAAAATCAAAAGACTACGGGTGAGAAGAACATATGGAAGAAGAGGTCAATTTTCTTTGATCTTCCATATTGGCGTAGTCTTGATGTGAGACATAGTATTGATGTGATGCATGTGGAAAAAAATGTATGTGATAGCCTTGTTGGTATGCTTTTTCACATACCAGGTAAAACAAAAGATGGGATTAGTGCAAGACTAGACTTGGTTGAAATGGGAATAAGAGAACGACTGCATTCACAACTAAGAGATGATGGTAAGAGAGCGTATGTGGAGCCAGCAGCGCATACATTGTCAAAAGCGGAGAGAAGAGGTTTGTATGGGTGTTTGCACGGCATTAAGGTGCCACAAGGGTATTCTTCTAATGTGAGCCGACTTGTGTCCATGGAAGATTTGAAGTTAGTTGGGATGAAGTCTCATGATTGTCATGTCTTGATGCAACAACTATTACCAGTAGCTGTTAGAGGCATTATGAAAGATGATGTGCGAAGGACGATAACAAGGTTGTGCAGTTTCTTCAATGCTATTTGTAGCAAGGTTGTTGACATTGCAAGGTTAGACAAATTAGAAAATGAGGGTTATACTATTCTATCCCAACTAGAGATACATTTTCCTCCCGCATTCTTTGATATAATGGTGCATTTAATAGTTCATCTGGTCAGGGAGGTAAGACTATGCGGCCCAGTTTATCTAAGGTGGATGTACCCTTTCGAGCGATACATGAAGAACTTAAAAGGGTATTCTAAAAATCCTTATCGACCTGAAGCCTCAATTGTCGAAAGATATGTCGTTGAAGAGGCTATGGACTTTTGCAAAGAATATCTATCAAGGTCAAAGGCCCAATCACGTCATGAAAAGGGTACAAGTAAGGGAACAAGAGGGCTCAAAGTGAAGAGTATGCGTCGTGAAGAGGTGTTGCAAGCACACCTGTATATCTTGAATAATACGGAAGAAGTTCAGCCGTACTTAGCCGAACACAGAAAGAGTTTAAAGGAGATCTATCCAAGGAAAAATGACATGCAGATAGCTAATGAGCAAAACAAGACTTTCATAGAGTGGTTCAAGGATAAGGTAGCGCACGAGACCAATGTGTCTGAGACAATCAAATGGTTAGCTTGGGGGCCTTCGTTTGAGGTCATAACCTGGAGTGGCTTCGATATAAACGGGTATTCTTTCTATACAAATGGCCAGGATAACAGAAGTACTATGCAAAACAGTGGGGTGATGGTGGTAGCCGAATCAATGCACTTTTCTAGTTCAAAAGACATAATCCCATTTTGGCGTCCATGGTCTATTATGGAGTTATTGAAGACATATGGGAGATAAGCTACACTAAGTTGAGAGTTCCTTTATTCAAATGTAAGTGGGTTAACAATAATGCTATTGAAATAGATCAATTTGGATTCACCTTAGTTGATCTTGAAATAGTTGGTTATAAAGATGAGCCATTCATTCTAGCAAGTCAGGCAAAACAAGTGTTTTATGTCATTGATCCAGCAAATAAAAAATTGTCTATTGTACTCTAAAGTAAAAAACAGAAGGATGGTGATCCGAGTTTGAATCTTGACGACATGCCGCCTTTCACTACAAATCCGCCTATGCCATCTGAAGTGGAATTGGTAGATGATGATGAATATGCAGCTAGAGTTGATCATTGTGAAGGAATTTGGGAAAACACTTAACGTAAGATTTTTAATTGTTTAAAGTATACATGTAATTTCGATTTACTTATCATATGGCACATTTATTTCTTAGTAAGATTTTGAATTGTTTAAAGTGTGCATGTAATTTCACTTTACTTATCATGTCACATTTATTTCTTAGCAGGATCATGGCAGACTCAAATTCGGGCGACTCTGTTGGCTCACCGGTTAAGAAAAAGGTTAGAGGAAGCAAGAAGTTGCGATCGTTGGTGGCACGTCATGAGGAACAACAGGCGAGCAGGATTCACGTGGAATTTGATGCTAATTTGAAGCCACTTGGGCCAGACGGAGACACGTTCATTAGCTACTTTGGCTTTTTGGGTCGGAGCAAAGTTAGCGTTTTAATTCCTACCTGGTGGGAAGTTTCAAAGGACACGAAGCGTATGATTTGGGAACAAATTTTGGTATGTAAAGTTGTATTTGTATATATATTTTTATTTCTATTTGTTCATATATAACGACTACTATATATTTTGTTTTGTAGCAAACCTACGATGTTCCCAATACGAAGGAGATGTACAAGCATTGGATGGGGGAAGTTCGTGAGCAGTGGAAAGATTTCAAGTCTACGCTCACAACCAAGTACGTTTGAGGGCCGAGGAGTCATTTAGATCCTTGTAAAGAGTATCTGTTTCTTTCTCCAAATGACTGGAGGTTGTTTGTCGCATCGCGGCAGGATCCCAATTTCCTGGTACATTGTGTTCATCTTAGTGTTAAACATTTTAGTTGAACTTTCTTGACATCGCTAACTCAGTTATCATTATTCTTTGTTTATATAGAAATTGAGTCAAGCAAATAAAGAGAGGCGAGCGAAAAACAATTATCCTCATTACATGTCGCGTGGGGGTTATCGAAAGCTCGAAAAGAAGATGATGCAGGCTGAATTGCAAAAATTGGAGGAAGCAGCCCGAGAAGATCCTAGTATAGTCGTGCAGGAGCCACCTCCTCCCCCGCGTCACAAAAAATGGAAAGCAGGGAGGATAAAGGGAGATAAATATATAAATCCAGTCGTTGCTGATGTCGCTAAAAGGATTGTGAGTATTTAATAACAAGTATATTTAAATGTGTTTCATTTTTCTAACGTTGGTGGCATGTAATTACTTTCTATTTATCCATTATATGCCACAGGATGAACTTTAAGAGCAGAGCAGCCAGGGTTCCTTCAGTCAAACTGGAAGGATGGACATCTTAGCCACGGCGCTTGGTAATCTAGATCACCCTGGTCAAGTTAGAGGGGAGTCAAGGGGAGTTGGTCTCTCTAAATACTTTGGACGAGGTTCACAAGCTTATGGACGAGGTGAAATGAGCCAGGAGTTTGTGGCCAGGGTTCGAGAGGAAATCCGAGCAGAGCTACGTCACTCACTTCGAGACGAACTAAAAGAAGAGTTGTTGAGTGAGCTACGTGGTGAGATGAGTACGATGGTGTTGTCTCACATGCAAGGCGGGATGTGTAATGTGGCGTCTAGATCTGAGGTTTGTAACTAATTTCATTTAACATTATATTGAGTTTTTCCTTACGTTATTTTAATTAATTCTTTCATTTCTCTTACTCAGGAATCCCCGGCCTTTCCCAGCACTAAAGGCAGTTACAATCCGCCAGAGGTTGGACATAGCAACCCTGGTCCTTCACTAGAGCCTGGAGAACCCTGCACTTTGTATTTGGAAGTCCCGTACCTGCGTGCTGTTGTATACAGCCATGCCACCACCCACCATAATAACCAAATCCGGGACGATCAACTTAAGGTCAATGTGACAAGTGTTCGACTGGGGGAGGAAGGTGCAGATGTCCCATTCCCTGATGGTGAGGTTGCCAATCTAGGTCACGCAACAGGATCTTTCATCTTGTGGCCTAGACATCTTGTTCAGACTATGCTAGTCCCTCCAATGGTAGGAAACACCTTACTGTTACTTAATCCTTGACATTCTACTTATAATCTTTTTGTGTGTTACTAGGAACAAGATGATGCGACAAAATTTCCCTTTTTAGCACGACTGCAAAATATTCATCAGGGCATAAATAAGGTCGACTTGCACATGCCTTGTGAGATTGTGGGTCGCAGAATCTCGTATAATTATGGACTTGATAACAAAGATATTAGAGAGTTCCTATCTTTGGAGGAGATTGACATAGGATGGGTCACATTTGCAATCATGTGAGTTTAGTTATGATTTTTAACTATAATTAATGCACTGATATTTAGGGGTTTTAGGTTTCTACATTTACTATGTCATTTCTCATTTCATTTATGTGGTAGCTGCTTCCACAAACTGTGTGCCGAACGAGGGCTCGGCAGTACATAGGGCTTCTTATGTCCTGGCAATATGTCACGCCGTAATAGCCAAAGTTTGGAAGAACGGATGAGCTATGTAGGCTATACAATAGGCCAGACTCAGCTGCCTTGTTATCTGGCACCAATTGTTGAAGGGCAAGTAACTTTATTTGCTATATTTATACACGTTCACTTTGCTAAACAGTATCACGTTATCTAACCTCATTTTAATCTATATATGCATATGATTATAGTTATCATTGGAGTCTCTGTGTTCCTTGTCCCTCGATCAACGTCATCTTTTGGTTTGACTCATTGGGTCGCAAGCCAGACGCAGATATCAGAAACATTTTTAACACGTAAGTAAATTTATTTGTCCGTCATTGATTTTTGATTTTACTCAATTGTTTTAATGTCTTTTGTAACATTTTAATTATTACAGTGCATTGAAGACATATTATATAATGGGTGGGAAGCGTGAAGGTAAAGCTGGTCATACAAAGTGGTTCCAGCCAAACGTAAGTTCTTTACATTCAAGTTCTTCGATTGACGATTGCTTTACATAGGCCTTTATTCTTTTTTACCGTTTACTTTTGCTGTATAGTGTCCACGGCAAGCAGGGAAAACTGAGTGCGGCTTCTATGTTATACTATATATGTATAACATCATTTTCTCTGGCCTTACTACAAATTTTGAACAGGTGATCATTTCTTGATTCTCAATTGAATTTCAGTTCTTTTCATGTGATTCAATTGTTAGTTATTTCATTCAATTTATTTATTTATGTTAACATATTCTCCATTTTGCGCACAGATTTTTGGTGATCAGGACCCCTACACAATCGAAGACATTAATTTGATCCGAGACCTGTTATCAGGACATCTTCTACAACACATAGAGGGGTGATGATGTGTAGAGGTTTTTTTACATAGTGCAGTGGTTTTGTACAGTGCTATTTCAAGTTTGCATATTCGAATACTTTTCCTAGTTTCTTATTTATGAGTACTTTGAATTTGTTAAGGCATTATGCTTTCAGAGAACACTTCGGAAAATGATGATGAAAAATAGGGATTTTCATGGAAGCATGTCATCATCTCTTTGGCCATATGCATGTCATGATTTACATTGAAAGTTTGAAAGTTGAAGTCTGCACATTGAAATGATGTTATGATGATATATGCGCTATATGTCATGATAGAAAAACTAATATGTGATTTCACTTCCATGAGTATTAGGGGAAGCTAGAGAGTTAATCATGAGAGAATGGGAGGACGTGGGGACTTGTAGACACATATGGTGGAGGGAGTAGAGGGAGTTGATGTACGGAGTTTAAAAAAAGAAAAGAAAAAGGATACAACGACTGTTTTTTAACGGTCGTCTTTTCTCGAATTTTCAACGACACTGAGATAGACGACTCCCTGAAAACAGTCGTCTAAAGGCCCAAAAAACGGTCGTTAAAAGTCCCTTCCGTAGTAGTGGAGATCTTCTTGGGTTACAAATAGAGTGTCTCTATTACATGCACAAGGGAGTACCTCCAATGCAGGACCCTAATGTTCGATGTTGCAATGAAATTAAGAAAGCCAATGTACCTTGTGTTTGCACCAAACTCTCACGCCACACTGGTAACTATTTCTCTGTCGGTTATTTTTTTTATACGGCTATCTGTTTTAGGGTTATATTCGAACATTTTCGAGCCTAATTAAGAGCATATAACCCTCTCAAAATTGTTTTTCTCCTTTTCAACGGACTCCAACTTAAGATCTCGTGATTAAGAGAATAAATCCCTTTATGCTAAAACGAATGCTTGTTGGTTCTCCCTTTGTTTTTATTTACAAATCATTTTTAATAAATTTACACAAATCAGGGTACTTTCAAGCCAAAATATAAGTCATTTTTAATCACCTTATCGAAGTTATGGAAAGCAATTAACTCATTAAATCTATTTTAAGTTAAAAAAATTTCAATTTTACCCATATTTAAATTTTTGTCATACCTTCATCTCTGTCATATTGTTCGATATCTGAAGTGTACCACTAATAAATTGGGATAAACTCGAAAAATGGTAATTAATGAATTATTATGGAAAAATTTCTTCTAAAATTTGCTGCATCTATATATTGGACCAGAGGGAGTATTTAGTTAAAGTTAGTTAATTAATTGTTTAACAATTGCAATTACTAAAGAATTCATATGTATACTTGTAAACGGATATGTTGGGGCATTATGAACAGTATTCCCGCCAAATGGTACCATAGAAGATCTGCTTGACTGGAAAAAAGTGTTGCACTGCTTCAACTTCTGTGGCAAACCTCTTAAGCCTGGCTTCAAATGTGGACGTAAGCCTCTCTATTTAGTATTATTGATTAGTTCAAATTCAAGCTTATCTGTAATGCTTAAGAAAAAAATTAGTTTTTTCTAATGTGATTTTTTATTTATTAATTATATGGCTCTAAATGGAAAACCTTTTATAAGAATTATCCCTTAACTATTGTTTTGATGTTTTGCAGATTTTACCGTCCCACCGGGGCCACCACCCAAGTGAGGATTTGGAAGATGGCTATAATATTGGGCGAAAATATATAATATCATATATATTCTAAATCTCCAAAAAGTGACATATGTAAACTACTAAACTTTATGAAATAAATTTGGTAAAAAAAAAACTTTATGAAATAAATCCTCTGCGATAATCTTGGTATTCTGGGTTTTAATTTGAAAGTGGTCAACTTCTGATTGGTCAGCTACTTTTTTCTTATTCTTTTTATTTCGACGCCATTACTGTCAGCGAAGACTCTTTACACCGGCTAGTGGAGAGGATCGGAAATATCATTGGTTTAATGTGCTAAAATAATCTTCATTTTTTATCAAAAATTTGAAAATAACCTTAAACTATATTTTAGAGCAAAAATAATCATGAACTTTTAAAATTGAAGCAAAATCGTTAAATTCAACTAGTTTCTTTCTATTACAATGAGCAAAATTAAACTTTTAGCCCTTAAAGTTATAACTTACTTGTAGCTCAATCCCTGAACTTCTAATTCTCCTGCAATTTAATCCCTAATGTTTTTGAGTCATCCAGTATAGCAAAAAAAAGTTAAAATATTGTTAAAAGTTGCTAAGTAGATTTTACATAAATTTAAAAAATAATAAAAAAAAGTGTCATCGTCTCCACCAACTTGCAACCCCCTCCCCCTTTGTTTTCCAAAAACCTCGCCGGACACCCGCAACATAGATAGTATGTGAAGAGGAGTTTTGGAATAGTAATTGAAACCTTCAAAAGCAGGTTTTCAATCATGATTTACAGTATACAAGATAAGCATGTGAGAGAAGTTTTGTTTCAATTTACGTGAAAAGCACTTATAAGCTCTTCATAAGTCATCCCAAACAAGCTTGGTTGCTCACAAATTTGAAGAATTTAGAGGAAAAAGTAGTGTATCAATTCCTCTAAAATATCCCCGTAATTATTTGAACCGGAAATTACTCCTTCAATGGAATCCTTAATTTGTGCTATCAATAAGGAAATAATGTGGGCTTATATGTAGGACAAGGGAGCATATTATTTTGCAGAATTAATTTACCAAAAAGCTTTAGTAGCTCCATGTTTGTAATAGGTCGAGGTGATAATGTCCTTTCACAAATTTAGAAATTTCATTTTAGTTCAAAACATTTCCTTGTCTATGTCTAGAGTACTATTTTTCTTTTTTTGGTCATGCCTTATGCACCCATCAGACTCTCCATGAAAGGTCCAAACTCACAATCTGACTTTAAAAAGACTTTAAAGATGTTATGAGTCAGCTCTATGTTGTCACTTAGTTTGTGTAATATTTCAGAGTATTTTCTTATCTTTTTTTCTAAAATAATGCACACTAAAAAAAAAGTCCTGAATATGGAAAAATTAATCTTTTAATTCTCCAACTTTTAACTTACTTTCAGCCCCTCATCTATGACTCAATTCTTAAACCTTTGACTCACTTATGACTCTTTCATTTAGTATGCATACACCACAGTATTAGTAGTATACCTACACCACAATCATCATCAGGGAGTGTGAAAAAAAACAGACCCATCTTGGCAATATGTTTCAATTAAGAAAGAGGGGAAAGTAAATGTTTTTACATGTTTTTTATGTGGTTCAAGTTATAGGGGAGGTGAGATTAATAGGATGAAACAATATTTAGCTAGTGTGAGTGGTCAAGTGAGTTTTTGCAAGAAGGTTTCCCATGATGTTAGAGCTAGAATGAAATAATCTTTGTTAGAAGGTTCAAAGAAAAAACCTATTGACAATGATAAAGTAGAAGACATTGAAGCTAGAGAGGTTTTGGAACCACTTGCTTCTTCAAAGAGGAAAGCTTCTATGGCTGGGAAGGTTGATAATTATTTTGCATCTAGGACAACTCCTGGTGCCCAACCAAGCATCAAGAGTGCATGGGCAAGTTAAGAAGTACAATATAATGCAAAAATGGCTTTTGCTCTTTGGGCTTATGTGAATTGTGTTCCATTTACTGTAATAACTTGTCCCTTATTTTAGAAAGCAGTTGATGTTGCTACTGCAATTGGGGCTGGGTTTAAGGTCCCCAGTTTTCATGAGTATAGAGTTAGCATGTTGAGATATTGCAAAAAAGATCTTCAACTACTGATTGATAGCCATCGAGCTAAATGGAAAGAAAACGGTTGCATCCTTATGGCTGATGGTTGGACAAATGTTAGGCAAAGAACTTTGATTAATTTTTTAATCAAAGTTGATGCTTCAGATTTAGTTAAAGATGCCAATACTTTATTCTCATTGTTCACAGAAGTTATTGAGTGGGTTGGTCCTAAAAATGTAATTCATGTGGTGACTGACAATGCTGCTAATTATGTAGCATGTGGTAGATTGATTAAAAAAATATAAAATCATTTATTGGTTACCTTGTGCAGCTCACTATCTGAATCTTATTTTGAAAGACATTGCATATATGCCTCATATGTCAAACCTTACAAAGAACGCATCCAAAATTACTGTATTTGTATATAATCATATGGTCTTCTTGTCATGGTTAAGGAATCGACCAGGTTGGAAGGAGATTGTACATGCTGGTGCAACAAGATTTGCCACCACATTCAGCACCCTTCATAGCATATATTCTCACAAACATGATTTACAAGCTTTGGTTGTTGATCAGCATTTTGTGCAGCATAGATTAGCAAGCACTGAACCTGGAAAAACTTTCAGTGTAATCATTATGAATAATAAGTTTTGGGACGATTGCTTTAAAGTTGTGAGACTTGTATCTCCGCTGATAAGATTGTTGAGGATTGTGAATTCAGATGAGAAACCTTCAATGCCTTATGTCTATGAAGGCATGCAGAGAGCTAAAAATGTAATCAAGGACATATTTTAGCGAAAGAAGAAACTATACAAGCCATACACGGATATTATTCAAAGTCGCTAGAATAAACATTTGAAAAGTGAACTACATGCAATGGCATATCTATTGAATCCTACATTCTTGTATAGTCCTGACTTTATTCGAAAGCATAGACTGAGGGATGCTATGGTCAATTTGTTTGAGGCATACTCACCTGACAATGATGATCATTTTGTTACAATGATGCAACAAATCAGTATCTACCGTGAACATAAACAATCATTTGAGAAGGTTTCATGTGAAAAAAAAAGCCCAAAAACTAGTCCCTCGTAAGTATATTAAGTTTTGATATATTTGAAAGCACATATTATGATTATTATTTATTAATACATACTAAATATCTTTTATTTTATTTTGAAGATGAGTGGTGGTTGTACTATGGGGGTTCAGTACTAGAATTGCAACAAATTGCTATACGTGTTCTTAGTCAAACTTCTTCTTCTTCTGGCTGTGAAAGAAATTGGAGCTTATTTGAGCGCATCCATACTAAAGAAGAAATAGATTGGAGCATCAAAGGCTTAATAATTGGTTTTCACAAACTACAATTTAAAGTTGAAGTTTAGGTGATCTTGAAAATCATGACTTTTGAATGGTTATTATATAGTTTTATTAAATATTGATTTTCTATCATGTTGGCATTATAGGAATCAATTGAAGAAGAAGAAAGATAATTATGATCCCATTGATTATGAATCAATTGATAGACTAGACTTTTGGGTGTTTGAAGAAGATCCAACTTCTGAATTTGATAATGTAGAAGCAACAAATCTTCAATTTGAACAAATGGCGATGGATTATGGAGGTTTCTAACTATCTCTTCTATTATCTAAGATTGTATTCTTGTTTTACACAAAAGAATATAACAATGTTTTGAGCATAACTATTACTAATTTTATTCATTTGATATATAGGTGATGATGATATTGTTGGGGCTCCATCTTTAAATGTTGACTCTATTGTTCCTAGTGCCTTTACTCTTCCTCCTACAGCTCCACCTCCTAATGTCTCAGTACCTAGAGATTTGAATGATATAGTTGATGCTTATTATAATGATGACGATTATTCGTTTACTAGTTTAGTGATTGAAGGTGAGAATATTTTGGTATCATAAACATGTTTTCATATTTTGTTATAATGAATATTTTGGGATTACAGATTACAACAAGTGTCATTGGGTGGTAAATATATGATATAGTCATGTCACTTTGTCAAGGAAATTGTAAAAAATATTTCCTAACTATATGATTATTTTGCTATTTTCAGTATTTTGTTAGCATTTTGAATTTGGATATATAGTATTCATAATTTGGATGGTGTGATGAGAAATGACATTATTTTTAATTTTCTTACCCCTCACTGGTTTGGGCCCATGTTGACTTTAGTCTGACCCACTGACCCTTGACCTAATACCCCGACCGATTCAATGACTGGTCCGGATTTAATTACCTTACTTATGACTCAATTGAGTCATCCTATATGATAAAAATTGCTTCCAACTCAACTTCACTTGTCAAAAATTCTTCCAACTTAGCTATGCGACCTCACTCGCTCTCTCAAGTCCCGACGGCCCCAATATCTACATAAATTTAGCAACTTTATACGATATTTTAGTTTGATCCATTAATTTTATAAGATATATTTTCATTACTCTAATCATCACACCGTGATTCTTAAATGCTAAATTTTTGTACCAATTATTATTATTATTATTAGTGTAAATGAACATTTTGCCAACATTTAAAATTTGACATCAACATTTTTTTTGTTAACAAGGGTTAAAAAATTAAAATGATATTTTATGAAGTTAAACAAAAAATAATGTGTGTAAAGTTAGAGGATCATAATCTACTTTTGCTATATGTATGTGAGTTATATGAAGATATAAAATTGAATAATAGTTTATAAAAGCTCGATGCAGATGCATTACGGTTTCAAATCGTTATTTATCTTGGTAAAGAGCCTCCTCTTCATAAGGAGGAAAACATAAGTTCAAATTCCGAGAAACTTGTTGGAAGAGGAAAGAACTTTTTTCCCTCTAAGTACAGGTGGGAATGCGGCTGGCCTGCGGGTTACCCGGGTTGGGGATTTAGACTCAGCCCGCCCCCTTCGCGGGCTGGCTTTTGCCAGCTCGAGCCCGTTTAGGCGGGCTGGCGGGCTAGCCCGCCAGCCCGCCAATTTTTTTTTTTTAAATTTCACTCTTTTTTTTTAAAAAAATCTACCCTCTTTCTTTTTCACCCGCTCATACCACACTTCTTTTTTTTTATACATTTATATTATAAAGTCAATTTCATTCTTACTTTTTTTTTTTCATCTATTCACATCACAAAACTATATAAACACATATTTTTTAAATTTGATAATAGTAGAATAAATAAATATAATATGAAAATAAGTGTCAAATAAAAAATATGGGGAATTAATTAAACACATCATCAAAGGAAAGAAGAAAATGGATGCTAAGAGGGCATTTGAGGAGAAGAAAATAAAAAAAAAATTTTGCAGGTTGGCGGGCTGGCCCGCAGGACGGGCCGCCGAAACCCAACTCTTTTTGGCGGCCCGCCAACCCGCCCCGTTTTACCAGCTCTACCTCTAAGCCTCGAGGGAATAAACCCTTAAACTAATAAAAAAATATGAAATTGAATCAAGTATGTGATTTACTAATAAATCTAATGCATGAATTTGAGTCCACGTCATTATATGTTTTTATGAGTCACAATTTTATGAGTTGGAATGTTCTTCATTAGTATATTATTAGACTTTGTTATCAACATAATAAAACATTCAATGAACAAAATGGTATAATTAAAATGATATTAGCCTGTTTATTAAGAAAATATTTTGTATAATATTTATCATATACTATACATTGAATTTTTATCTTTTATTAAATGCTCATTTAATTTCATATTCAAACTATATATATATATGGGAAAAAGACAGAAAAATACTATCAAAATTTGTAAAAATGCAAAGAAGTATGTTGAATTTCAATAATTCCAAAGGAACTAATTTAGAATTTTGAAATGTTGCAAAATTTGAAAAATTACCTAATTACTCTTAATTTTTTTTTTAAAAAAAAGATCCCCAACTCCTTTGCCAGTTGCAGTTGATCGGCGGCGGCTATCGTCACTGGAGCTCTAGTGAACTTGCCGGCTACCGGCTGTAAGAGCTCAGGCAATGGTGAACAGAGACCAGATCTCCAACATCCTAATATATATATATATTTGAAATTCTGAAATATAAGTTGTCAATATAGGTACTTGAGTTGTTAATAGTGATACTAAAATTTTAAACAGCGACCTAATATATATATTTTTTAATTTTTGAGGCAAAAGTTTTCAATATGGATGTCTGAGTTGTAAATAACGATATTAAAGTTGTAAACAGAGTATTGGTTGTTGAATATTCAACAAATACCCCGTTTACAACTTTAGTATCGCTATTAACAACTCAAATATCAATATTAACAGCTTTATCCTGAGAAACTAAAAAATATATATATTAGCTATCGAAGCTCCGATTAAAGTTATTAGAAAATATTCAATAAATATTCTGTCTACAACTTTAGTATCGCTATTAATGACTTTTACCTAAGAAATTAAAAAATATATATTTGGCCGCCTTTTACAACTTTATTATCGCTATTAACAACTTAAGTATTTATATTGATAACTTTTGTTTCAGAAATAAAAAACTATATATTAAGTTGTTTGAGCTCCGGTCACTCGACATCCGGCATCCGACAAGGAGTTGAGGGTTTTTTATTAAAAAATAAAGACTAGGTGTAATTAGGTAATTCCCAAAATTTTGCAACTTTTTAAAATTTTAATTTAGTCCCTTTTAAATTATTGAAATTCAATATACGTATTTATCTTTTACCAATTTTGATTGTATTTTTCTGCTTTTTTTATTTTCTATATATACTTCCTATATAAATAAATAAATAAATATATATATATATTTATATTATAAAGGTAACATTTTTTTTTTGACACAAAGGTAACATTAATTTATGTTCACAATGAATGATACGTTTGGCGACACACCAAAATTTAATTACTACTCCCTTCGGTCCTAAATATAGGACATAGTTTGTAGTGCAATTTGCACTACAAACTATGTCCTATATTTAGGACCGGAGGTAGTAGCAATCATTCTTGCTGTTGCTTTCTCAAGATATTCAAAGATTGGAGTAGTTAATTACTTCCGAGGTATTATTTTGTTTGTGATATGCATTACCACTTTTACTATTTGTCATCTTGCAAGTATGTTAGTCACAATTATTAACTGAAGTTTTCTTATATTTTCCAAACCTCTATTACAGTCCAATTTTTAACATTATTAAAAATATTTTGTTAAAAAATTTAAAATACTTTTTATTGATCGAAAAATTTAATTGATCCAAAATATGTGAGTTAACAGTAGGTGAATTATAATGAATTCTCAGAAATTAAGGAAAAGTTTACATTACATAGCTTTTGATTTTGGATAGAGAGGTAGAAGTAGATTTTAAAAGGAAAAGAAATGCCTCTGTAATTAATGAAAAATGGAGCAAAATTAATACTCCCTCCGGTTCCACAATACAAGACAGTTTTAGAAAGAACGCATGGTTTAGAATATAAGTCACCTCCAATTTAATTAATACTCTTTTTCCTGTTTTGCCCTTGTGATTAATACTCATTTTCCAACTCTACTCACTCATTATATCCCCTCTCTAAAATAGTAAAATAGCATTTCCAACACAACTAAACACATTTCTCAAGAAGGATAAAAGTGAAAAAAATTTACATTTTATAACTTGTTAAATGACTTGACTGTCATTTCTTATTTCCTATAATATTATTTAAATACCTTATATTATGGATCGGCGTATGTTTTATTATAATTTAGGAACGTGATGTGATCGAAGAGCGACTCATTAGCTCAAAATAAATCAATGTTTGAGTGTGTTTGGATTGGCGATTGAATAAGTGACTTATTTTTACTTAGACTTATGGAATCTTAAAATTGGAAAAAAGTTAGATTGGGTAAAATGATGAGTGTTTGGATTGGCGATTGGATAAGTAACTTATGTAAAAGTGAATAATGTTTGGTTTGGTTTTTTTTAATAAGTGGCTTTTGTATTATTTAAGAGAAAAAATTGTAAAAATTATGAAAAATGAAAAAAATGAAGGGATAATTGTGAAAAAAGTCCTAATTGGAAACTTAATTGCCAAATGAGACATGGGAAAATATCTACACACGGAGGGATTTTTTTCACAATTTTCTCAAAAATTAACTTTGAAAATTTGGTAATGGTACAATTTTAATAAAATTATATCAAACTCTAATTTAAATTGGTACACTCCAAAAGTCTTTTCTATTATGCACCTCAAGCTTAAATTTTATAAATTATATCAAACTCTAATTTAAATATTAAATCCTAACTCATATTTTCACATAGCTCAAAATCTAACAAAATAAACCAATTAAAACCTCAATAAATACCTCCAATAATCCAAATAAATTATTTAAACTAAATTTAATAGGTAAAAACACCATTTAGAAACTAATTTATGACATGTTTATAAAAGAAATTGATTATAAAATCATAAAACAACTAAATAATAAATCTAAACTGATTAAAATTAATTATTCTTTATATTTCTACAATCATATATTGACAAAACTCAAAACTTGCCTAAACTCTTATTCCAAAGTATTCTCTAATTAGCAGAAGATTACTATCTGAAGAAAGAGAAAATTATTTAGAACGTTTTTCATAAAAGAAGTTTTGTGATTAGAAGTGATTTTGAGTACCTCATTGATCCCCAAAAATATGAAAATACTCCAATCAATATTATTTTATACACACGTGCGCGCGCATAAGCTCTTATAAGCTCCATTTTGAAGCTTATTACTTTTTCCAACTTTTGACTTTTTTTTACCTCAAATCTCATCTCTGAACCAAACACCCATTTTGGCATTTCCACTGTTCAAGCCTGTTTTTTCCACTGTTCAAGCTCGTTTTCATGCGCAAACATCAAAACAAACACCCACTTTATTTGACAAACTTAATTGAAAGGTACGATTGATGAGTCATTTTCTTTTTTTTCTTCTTTTTGTTTCCGGTGAGTCATTTTCATTATTACTTTAATAAGCAAATTGCAATGATAACGAGTGTATTTGGATTGGCAATTGGATAAGTGACTTATTTTTACTTAGACTTATGAAATCTTAAAATTGAAAAAAAGTTAGATTGGGTAAAATGATGAGTGTTTGGATTGGCGATCGAATAAGTAACTTATATAAAAGTGAAAGATGTTTAGTTTGGGTTTTGCATAAGTGGCTTTTGTGTTATTTAAGAGGAAAAAATTGAAAAAATTATGAAAAATGAAAAAATGAAAGACCAATTATGGAAAAAGAACTCATTGGCAACTTAATTGCCAAATGGGACATGGGAAGATATTTGCATTTGTTAAAGTGGCATTCTTGGTGATAAATTGATCCAAACCATCTAATAGTGATAGTGTTACCACAAGGCACATACTCAAAAGTTTGATGCCGCTAACCCATCCCGATAACAGTTCTTTGCACACTCTTCACTCAAAAATATTTCTTTTCTCCGGGGACATAATTGGGTTCGATAATTCTAATCTTCAAACCAGTAGAGACCTTACCAAAAAATACACGGCAAAAGGCATAAAACATTTCTTTACACACTCTTCACATAAAAATCTGCCTTAGTTTCATATAAATTAGGAAAATACAAAATACATAATTTTGCACTTGACTCATACCAATCAAACAACAGAGCTTTTGAACGGCAGAGAATTGTAACGGATCATGTTTGGCAATGGTAAACTAAATAATAAAATTACAATTAAAATGCGAATAAATTAGAAATTGTACAAACTTAAATTTTTTGATGAAATAAAATATAACAAAACTAATCAAATCAAAGGTCCCGTACAATTTAGTCCCTGATAGTGTCACGCACATGATTCATTTGGGTTAAATATGTCCGAGCATCATTTGTTGACGATGGGTCTTAATCTTGAGTATTATCTAGATCAACTATATTATTCTCATTTTTTGCTTCCCTAAAGCCCACATCAGTTTGGGAATTTCTTCTAATGAAATGATGTATAGCCATTGTGGCACAGACAATGCGGACTTGCGTGTCGAAGCTATACTTGCGCATATGTTGTAAGATTTCAAACCTATTTTTCCAGACTCTAAAAGTCATTTCTATTATGCACCTCAAGTTTGAATGATAAAAATTTAAAGTCTCATTAGGATTCCGAAACCCCCGGTGATTTCTAAATTCTGGGAGGTGATAACATTCACAACTGTACGGACCAAGATACCCAACTGTTGTTGGGTAGCCGGAATCGACCAAATAATATTTGCCTAACATGTGTTAAAATCATTGTAAATGTGAGATTAAGTTAAATGTTAAATGTAGACAAAGAAACGTAATTGAAGTGTACAAAAAATTACCTTGCATGTGGGAAATTCATGGTTGGATCTTAGACAGCAGAGTGAAAAACACGAGCATCATGTGCTGAACCTTCTCATCCCGCTAACACGAACGTGAAGCACATATCCCAATCACAAACAGCCATAACAATCTGTATGGGATATCCCTTTCTCCGGATAAACTTATCTCTGCCCGGTCCAGTTATGACACACCTAATGTGAGTACCATCAATAGCTCCAATGACATCCTCAAAATATGGGAAATATCGATTATCGTCCACTATTTTTGGATGACATTAACCTAATTCTAGATCACATGGCCTAATAATTTCGGTTCCAAGCTTAAGGTAGACCTTTAAAACCGTGTGTAGAAGCCTACTTACAGTTTTGCCTGAATGTTTAAATATTTCTTATACTATCCTATTTCCTACTCCGTGTCCGATAGTGAGCAAGAACATGGCAACCATTTCTTCAACACCAATATTCCTAGAATCTCTTAACCCAAGCTCACACATCTTAGTGTACAAACTATGAAAAACATGTTTTTCCATTCTAAACATCTGATGACATTTTGAACCTTCATTTGCCAATAGTTCTTGTACCCAATAGTGACATGTTCCCTGACTCACTCTACGCGATTGTCTACACGCATATGGCACTAAATTTGAAAAAGCAATATGTACAATTGTTGATATTGTTCTAACTTAGCCTTAAAAATTGAGGTGTCATTACTATCTTCATCTTCCTCCATCCCCTATAACTTGTTTCGGTTGTTACGATTTGCCATTGATGTACCTATGATTGTGGTGAAATTGTGGTGTAAGCAGGATGATTAACAAACATAACATATAATATAAATGGCAATAGGCACTACTAGAAAAAATGGTTTTAACGTCCCTTTTTTTTGGCCTTTTAACATCTGAAAACAGAGGGATGTCTATCTGAGGGTCGTAGAAAAAAATGTCAATAACGTCCGTAAAATAAGGGACGGCTATAAGCGGGACTTTATACGTCCCCACTTCATACTAGGGACGTCTAAAGTATGAGGTGCATTTTAGACGTCCCCAGTACAAACTAGGGACGTCTAAAGGCTTTGGATTGGGGACGTCTAAAGGCTTTGGATTGGGGACATCTAAAGTGCCCTTTAGACGTCCCCAGTCCAAACTGGGGATGTCTAAACTGTCGAGAAAGCCTTTCCCACGTCCCTTTTTATTTTAAGGATGTTAAAAGTTTTTTTTTAAATGGAATTTTTATATATATTTCATTGTCTGGAAAATGCAAACCGTAGAAATAGGATGGAAACAACATAATAAAACAACAACAGTGCAACAGAATGGAAACAACAACTTGAAACACACTGATCAACCCCAAGGCTCTACATGTAGTAACTTTAAGGAGTAGCAAACTAATTAACTAACAAACCACACAAACTACACAACAATCTATATCCCATAACAACAACGCTAATTATATGTACAATATATAGAACCACCACAAAAGGATGTTCTACACAAACTACTAAAGACTTTACTCTGGTATACATTGAAAAAGATGTCCAACCAAAAAGTCTCTGATCATATTTATGTCTTCATATGAGTAGGCATCTTCATTGTCAAAAATCTGTAAATTAGAAAATAAGCTTAGATGAAATAATGAATCAAGTGAATGAATTGCCATTGAATTACAACACCAAAAATATTATCCTTTGAGAATGAAGAAGCGATTACTTGTTCAAAATCTGTCATAATGCCACTCTTAATGATGTTAAACATATAAAGTAAGACATAGTATCCACATTCCTAGCCGTCAGGTTGTTGAGGGCACTATAAATCAAAAGCAATGGTTAAAATCAATAAAGGCATATCTAAAACAACCGTCAACCAAAAGAACTTGATTTGAAACTACGTACCTTTGGAAGCAACCATTTCATGTCTTTGCCACCTTTACGATCGTGTCACCGGTGGAAAAATGACTTTTTAGACCGGTTTTGGATCCTGTCTTGATACAGCCGGTCTAAAAAGTTTGTTATTTTTTAGACCGGTCAAGCAACCGGTCTTAAAAATCACTTTTTTAGACCGGTTGTTTAAAGACCAGGTCTAAAAAGTCCAGACTTTTTAAAAACCGGTATAAAAAATTTTTTTTTCAAGACTTTTAAGACCGGTTCTTAAAATAACCGGTCTTAAAAGTCATACTTTTTAGACCGGTTCTTATAATAACCAGTCTAAAAAGTACTTTTAAGACCGGTTCTTAGAGAATAACAGATCTTAAAAGTACTTTTAAGACCGGTTATTCTAATAACCGGTCTAAAAAGTGATATTTTTTTTAAAAAAAATAAATGTGGATTTTTTTTTTGTAGTGCTCTACCTGTATCACCCTTTTCACTCTAGACTCTGAACAAAGGGCAATGAGAAACAGAACAAAACAAAGAAAAAGAAAGAAAGAATCATCTTTTTATCATATTCACTCAACTTTTCTATCAATCCATATCTCTGAGATAAGAGCAACTTATCTTAGATTTATTCAATGTAATGAGTTCAAAATTTATTAGATGCTCATCACTTATTCAGCTAATTTCACTTGACATCAAGAGTATAACACACATACAGTCATTGAGTTCATTTTATCGCACAACAATAAATAATACAACTTCTTACCATCTAAATCTTCAGCAGCATCTCCACCCTCATTAGTAAAGTTACGAGTTTCAACCTTCAATCAAAAAACAAGCATCATATTGCCCCCATATAATTATATATTCTAATGGCTTCGGCAGAGATTGTGTGCAAAAATATTCTACATAAATACTGAATGACTTACTGTCTTCTTCTTCTTCTTCTTTTTTAAACCAGCAAACGGAGTCTCAGCCCCATCCGAAACTGCAAAAATGAGAATGAACCATGCATATGCACAGTTAGAGATACCTCAAATGATAACATCGGCAACAATAATAAAAATATCTTTTGGTTTAAATTAGATACCAGACAAGTTTTCTGTCTTCTCAGCCAAGTTGTCAACTAAATCATCAGCATGATCTATAATTGCAACTTTCTTCTTCTTCTTCTTAGTAGGATCAAATGGGGTTGCCAGAGAGTAGAAACATGAATCTAATAACTTATAGATCATAACAAAAAAAAAAATCCTTGCATAGCTAATCAAACGAAACAAAAAACAAAAGAACGTTCTAAAATCATAAATAATTAAAGAGGGAAAGAAGAATACTAACTTCAGGAACCTCCTCCTTCTTATCATCACTTACAGTATACTAAAACTAAACAGACGAAAAGATGCTTCCTTCGTAACAACGCAAGGTTGATGTTCTCTTCTTCAACCTTTTCTAAAATGTTGAGTCTGCACCAAGAAAAGAGGTTTCAGATTGTCTCTCCTTCTTATCATCATATTGTCACGACCCTAAATTTTTGAATCTCCTCTTTGTCGCGCCTAATCGCACCAAGAAGAGAGATTTCAAATTAAGAGAGTGAAAATTAGGCGCGACAAAGAGGAGATTCAAAAATTTAGGGTCAATATTTTAGACCGGTTATAAATAAAACCGGTATTAAAAGGGTGAAATTTTTTTAAAAAAAAATTTTCATATTTAAAAAAAAATCCATATTTTTTTTTAAAAAATATCACTTTTTAGACCGGTTATTAGAATAACCGGTCTAAAAAGTATGACTTTTAAGACCGGTTATTTTAAGAACCGGTCTTAAAAGTCTTGAAAAAAAAATTTTATATTAGTTTTTAAAAAGTCTGGACTTTTATTGTTTGATATTTTAGACCGGTTATAAATAAAACCGGTCTTAAAAGGGTGAAAATATTTTTTAAAAAAATTTTCATATTTAAAAAAAATCCATTTTTTTTAAAATATCACTTTTTAGACCGGTTATTAGAATAACCGGTCTTAAAAGTACTTTTTAGACCGGTTATTATAAGAACCGGTCTAAAAAGTATGACTTTTAAGACCGGTTATTTTAAGAACCGGTCTTAAAAGTCTTGAAAAAAAAATTTTATACCGGCTTTTAAAAAGTCTGGACTTTTAATGTTTGATATTTTAGACCGGTTATTTATAATAACCGGTCTTAAAAGTTTAAAATTTTTAATTTTTTAAATATTTTGATATTTTAAGACCGGTTTTATTTATAACCGGTCTAAATAATTTTTTTAAGACCGGTTTTTTTGAGAACTGGTCTTAGAAGTTCTATATAATTACAAAACTGCCACCGGTCAAATTTTTTAGACCTTATCCGCTATAACCGGTCTAAATATGGCGGTCTAAAAAGGGAATTTTGTACTAGTGTGTGGCCTGCCAAGCGCTCGATACGTCTAGGATGCCCTATCATTAAAATGAAAATCAACATATATTAGAATAATTCATTTAAATCAAGAATTAAGAAGCAATGAAATACCAAAAAATAACTTATGTGTTGAAGACGCTTTTAGTTTATTTGTCTGGTCTTCTACTCAAGGAATCAAACCAGTAAACTACGTGGGACCGAGGACAGAGAACACACAAACTTCAGTGGTAACTATAACAACATATACAGATTAAAAAGAAGTTAGATGGCAAGGCAATTATTTATCAAAAATCTCAAATACACAAAATTAAAATGCGTACCCTTGAACAATCGGTGCTAGATAACAACTATAGTCATTCTCTCCGATTGTGAAGCCCACATAGTGCGTCCTTTTTTTCACTGTATTCCTATTCCTTTTCATATGTGCAGGAGACAAGAATCCATATAAATCAACTCTTTGCAAGTCAATGTCTATACGACGGAAGGAGCTATAAAAGAATTAAAATGATGAATGTATTAGCTAGTTAAAATCAATTTAACTAAATGAAGGAAAAAATGGGAAATAAAAAACTTACAGGATTGCAAATTTGCCCCATCCTATATCTAGCTCCTCCAACTTAATGAATTGTTTAAGATCTTCTTTATCAATTGTGAAGGGATACTCTAATTCCTGGCCCACAATCCGTGTAGGCATATGTAAATCAATCTGGCGAATGCCTTTATAAATCTGCTGCAATCGTGCTAAGAAGGGCCATTTTCCTGCTTCTTGCTCGTTCTTTTGGAACATAAAAAACATATTGCTAGTAGGATGTCAACACATCTCAAGTAAAAGTGAGGTAGTTCCATACCATTGGAGGTGTTGCTGCTGAGCCAATAAGATGTACAAGCCAAAGGATGAAAGATCCTCTCGCCTGAGCTATCATGGCAACCCCGTCATCAGGAATAGGGATGGCTGTACCTTCTTCCCCCTCTCGAACACATGTCACAATCACCCTACGTAAATGATGTGGAATTAACTGATGATGGTGGGTGGTAGCTTGTGTGTGAACGAGAGCATCTACAACTACACCCAGCAGTGGGGCATCCAAAGAGAAGATGGCAGGTTCTCCCGGCGCTGGAGTAGGAGAAGGGTCGCCAAGTGGTTCCTCCACCGGGTTGTAACTTCCTTTGGTGCTGTGGAAGGCCGGGGATGAATGGGTTCTACTCTCGGAAGTTGCCATCTGCGATTCAAACATCTTCATCATTTCTGCTCGTAGCTCAGGCATCAGCTCAAGATGTAGCTCTGGCAACAGCTCTTGTCAGAGCTTGTCGCAAAGGTTGGCCTCGAGCTCTTGTGAGACTTCATGGTGAATCTTGGCCACAAGCTCCCTACTGGGTTCAGCTTGTGACGAATAAGAATGTGAGGCTCGGCCAAAATACTTTACGACACGAACTCCCCCTACTTCCCCTCAAACATGATTGGGGTGATCTGCCTTCCCAATCGCTGTTGACAAGATATCCATCCGTCCACTTGGAGTGAACGAACCTTTGCTACTATGATCTTCCAGTTCATCCTGCAGCATAAAAGTTATCGTAAATGAAAATCAAGCACTCCCAATATGAAAAAAAAACTTTGTACTTTGCTCTAACTAAGCAATTCTTACGGCAACCTCAGCAACAGTCGGATTTACGTACTTCCCTCCCTTAATCCTCCCTGCTTTCCATTTTTTGTGACGTGAAGGAGGTGGCGGGGCCTGAACGACAACACTAGGATCTGATGTGGCTGCTTCTTTCAATTTCTCCAACTCTTCTACCATCATCCTTCTCTCAAGCTTCTGATAACCACCACGAGACATGCAATGTTGATACTTATTAGCTGCTTGCCTCTCTGTATTTGCTGCACTTGATGCCTATGAAAGGAAAACAATGAACACCAAATCAATCAACTATATTCAAATAAAACACTGATGACAGAAATCTTAAGAAAAAGTTTGGATCTTCTCGTGATGCCATAAACAACCTCCAGTCCTCTGGAGACAAATACGTATGCTCCAGACATGGATCCTTACCCCTCAGGTCCCCTCGAATATAATCTCGTGTAAGCCTGTTCTTGAATTCTTTCCATCGTAGATAAACCTCCCTCATCCACTCCTTGTACATCTTCGCAGTGTCAGGGAGATCATAGGTTTGCTGCAAGGTAAAAACATAAGTTAATTATATTTGAAGCAATAGGAATAAAAATATATATGCAGATTTATCAAAACTTATATACCAAAAGTTTTGCCAAATCAAGTCTTTCATTTTTTGTGGAACCAACTTCTAATTATCATAGGTAATGCGAACTTTGCTTCGAGCCAAAAAACCTAAGTAGCTAATGAAATGGTCTTCCTCCGAACCAACTGGTTTCATATTTTCATCAAAGTTAATATGCAACCTCTCTTGTTGATGGTGATGACGTGCTACCAATACAAGCATTTTTGTACTGCCTCTAACCCTTCTTCTCACAGCAGGTTCAGGTCTCACAGCAGGTTTAGGCCTATTCATTTTATTGTCCCTATCACTTTGTGAGTCACTAGAATTGTCCATATTCCTGTAAGCACAAAAATCATTGTCAGATAGGTGAATAAATTGTAAGTAAATGAATAAACTAACTAGTTATAAAACAAATAGCACACATTACTATTTTCTAAGTTAAGCTCTTACTCTATATTGTTTCTCATATTCCTTCACCAGGATCATTTCTTATAGCATATTCTTCATCATCTACCAATTCTACTTCACTTGTTGTAAGTGGATTAACTGTGAAAGGTGGTGTGTCGTCAAGGTTGAAGGTCAGATCACCATGCTTCTGTTTTTTTACTTTGAAGTACAATGGAATTTTTTTATTTGCAAGATCTATGACATAAAACAATTATTTCGCTTGGCTTGCTAGAATGAAGGGCTCATCCCTATAACCTACTTTTTCAAGATCAACTGAGACAAATCCAAATTGTTGATCTATTACCATAGCATTCTTGCTAACCCACTTACATTTGAATAAAGCAACTTTGAACTTGTTGTAAGTGATTTCCCATATTTCTTCTATCACTCCATAATAGGCCATGGATGCTAATATGGGGTTTTTGTCTTTCGAACTGGAAAACTGCATGGATTCAGCTTCTACCATCACCCTACTATTTTGCATGGTACTTCTGTCATCTTGGTCTTTTGTGTAGAAAGAATACCCATTTATATCATAACCACTCCAAGTAATGATCTAAACCAAGGCCCCCAGGCTAGCCACTCTATAGTCTCAGACACACTGGTCTCATGCAAAACCTTTTCCTGAAACCACTCTATGAATGTCTTGTTTTGCTCAATAGTAATCTGTATGTCATTCTTCCTTGGATTCATGTTCTTCAATCTCTTTTTGTGTTCAACTATGTACGGTTGAACTTCTGCCATGTTATTCAGGATATAAAAGTGTGCTTGCAACACCTCTTCACGAGGTATAGTCTTCACTTTCAATCCTCGTGTTCCCTTGCTTCTCCCTTCTTCATGCCGAGATTGTTCCTTCTTCCCTGATAGATAATCGCTGCAGAAGTCCATAGCCTCTTCAACTACATATCTTTCAACTATTGAGGCTTCTGGTCGATAAGGATTTTTAGAATACCCTTTTAAGATCTTTATGTATCGCTTGAAAGGGTACATCTACCTCAGGTAAACTGGACCGCAGAGCCTTACCTCCCTTACCAATGAATTATCAAATGCACCATTATATCAAAAAATGAAGGAGGAAAGTACATCTCTAATTGGGACAATATAATATAACCCTCAGCTTCCAATTTATCCAGCTTTTCAATATCAATGACTTTGTTACAAATAGCATTAAAGAAAACATACAATCTTGTCACAGTGCTTCGAACTTCATCTTTCATAATGCCTCTAATAGCTACTGGTAATAGTTGTTGTATCAGCACATGATAATCATGGGACTTCATTCCCACTAACTTCAAATCCTCCATTGACACGCACCTTCTCACATTCGAAGAATACCCTTGTGGCACCTTAATTTCATGTAAACATCCACACAAACTTCTTTTCTCCACTTTTGATAGTGTATGTGCTGCTGGCTCCATGTATGCCCTCCTACCATCATCTCTTAGCTGTGGATGGAACCGTTCTCTTATTCCCATATCAACAAGATTTAGTCTCACACTAATCCCATCCTTAGTCTTCCCTGGTATGTGCAAAAGCATACTGACAAGGCTATCACAAACATTTTTTTCCACGTGTATCACATCAATACTGTGTCTCACGTCAAGACTACGCCAATATGGAAGATCAAAGAAAATTGATCTCTTCTTCCATATGTTCTTCTCACCCGCAGTCTTCTAATTCTTACCGAATAAGACATTGATACGTTCTACCCGACTATAAACTTCCTCTCTGATTAATGCCTTTGGAGACATTCCATGCTCCGGCAAGCCGTTAAAATGCTTTCTTAACCTACGATACGAGTAGAACCTAGGGAGGAACCTCCTGTGACCAAAGTAGACCGTTTTTCTTCCATATTTAAGTTGGTGGAAGTGAGTGTCTGCTTCACAGATTGGACATGCTTTGTGCCCCTTCACACTGTACCCTGACGGGTTTCCGTACGCAAGTAAGTCATTTATCGTGGTGAAAATCATTGCACGTAGCTTGAAAGACTCATTCTTATATGTATCAAACACATCTACGCCTTCCTCCCACAACTTCTTCAAGTCCTCAATCAAAGGCGCCAGGTAGACATCGATATTATTTCCTGGCTGTTTTGGTCCAGAAATTATCATAGAAATCATCACATACTTGCGTTTCATACAAAGCCAGGGAGGCAAGTTGTATATTACAAGGAGTACCAGCCACGCACTGTGTGTGCTATTAAGAGTTATACGAATTGATGCCTTCTGTATAAAGCCCAAGCCGAAGGTTTCTCTGCTTGCTTCCAAATTCAAGGAATATTTCATCTATTTTCTTCCACTGTAGAGAGTCAGCCGGGTGCCGAAGATATTTTCTGTCAGATATTCTATTATCTGAATACCATATCAACTTCTTCACTTTTTTTTGCAGTACCAAACAAACGCTTAAAGCACGGTATTATTGGAAGATACCACAAAACCTTTAAAGATTGCCTTTTAGTTGTCTCATCGCCACAACCACCATCTTTCTTCACTTTGTATCGTTCAGTTTGACACTTAGGGCACTCACTCAGACCTTCATACTTATTTCTATATAGTACGCAGTCATTAGGGTAAGTGTGTATCTTTTTATACTCCATACCCATCATAGATAGGATTTTCTTGGCCTCATACATATGATTTGGAAGTACATTATCGTCTGAAAACATATCACACAACAGTTCAAGCAGCAATGTGAAACTACTATCGGTCCACCCACAAGTTGCTTTTAACTTAACCAAATGTAGTGTTTCTGTCAGCCGTGTGTACTTACTCCCAGGGTACAACGGTGTCTCTGCATCACTCTGTATGCTCTTATATTCATGCGACTACGTAAAGGATTCTACCTCAATATCGTGAATCATTCTCTCCATTCTATTTTCATCTATGACATCCACATCTTTCTTCTTGTGCGACGGACAATCAGTTACTTCCTCACCATGCCATATCCACCTTGTGTATCACAGATTTATTCCATCACAAAGTAGGTGATCCCTTATAACTTCAACATCATGTCTTCTCTCATTTAAACAATTGACACAAGGACAAAAATACTTCCCATTTTTTGCCGGAGCGTTCCTTCTAGCATATTCAATAAACTCTTCAACCCCATTCTCATATTCTTCACTTGTTCTCAAAGCATTCATCCAACTATGATCCATTTTATTACCACCTACGTCATTCCCATTAATAACACTCAAGTTAAGAATAATTGTCAAAACTGGGATTGCCTATTACTATTTTTTTAAAAAAATTTGGGCAGGATTTCCCCAAAAAAGTGAGACATCCCAAAATCAAAATAACAGACCGTCTTAGCTTAATTTAAAGGGTTAAAGGTGCAAATTTACCAATGAAGTTTTGTCCGAGGAGCGTATGACATAAATATCTTTTAGAAGGGGCAAAAATACCAATGAACAATTAAAAAGGGGATAAAAAGAAAATTTTCTTGTAGCCTACTGTATAAATATTTTCCCCTCATATAGTTTTAAATTTTCTCGTTTATCTTTTAAAAAAGAAAATTTGAATTTCGCATATCATGGGATAAAAAAAAATTTGATGTATATAAACACAAGAAATCTCGATATTCTAACTTATATGTTGTTGAATCAATGAATCAATAGAACATTTAGTTTAATTCTACCAAAAGTTAGTTTAAGTATTTTATTTGATATTCAAGAGTTAATTTTTGAAAATTAAATTAATTATATTTTTCTTATTTTCTCTGTCAAATTTTTTTTCTTATAAAGTCCAAAATCACATTGTTTTTATCAAAAACTTTTATGTTTATTATTTATAAAACATAACGAATTATTATTTCATTAATAAAAATTCAGATTTATAAATTTAGAGTGAATTAAATTTTCAATTTTTAATAAAACTAAAAAAATATTAAAATTAAATATTGAAATTAATTTTTGATTTGAACACGCTAATGATAACCTGAACACTTTGGATAAGTTAAATAAAGATCACATCAAAGACAATAGTACTAATTAATGTGATATTTAACATTACATTTTGCTTAAGTTAGCAATTTATTTTTTTATAAAAAATAAAGACATTTTTTAAAAAATAAAGGCCTTTTACACAAGGGACTATTTTTTAAAAAAAAATACAAGGAAATATTTAAAAAAAAGAATTGCACCATCTTCATACAAGGGGATATTAAAATATCCCATTGGATGTAAAAGCTCTTATATGGCGCTTCGCTGGCTCCCCTTGTACAAGAAAGGGAGATATTTTAATATCCCCTTGTATGACGCTTGCCTGGGTAAGCGCCATACAATAGGAGTACATTATTTTTTTTAAAAAAAATAACCCTTTGTATGTTGTTTCCCCAGGCAAGTGCCATACAAGGTATTAGACAGTTATAGCGCTTTCCTGATCAAGCATCATAATTTTTTTTTTTCACAAGAGTGAATGAAGACTCAGAGAATGGGTCAGCACCATACAAGGTATTGTTAAAGAAAAACATAAATGAATCTCCTTACCAAACCAGAATCCCACATGTATTCAACAAGAGCTTACACGGTTCCCATGTAATTGTCTGTTTGGTAAGGGAGATTCATATATGTTCTTATGAATCATATGATAAGTCACATTATTATCAATTACCCCATACTTCATTGACTTCTATTATCTGGCTAAGCTATTCTTGTCATTTATTATGGCAAAGTTGTTATTCATTAAGGTGTTCTAGCTTAATTATTTCATATATCTTAAAACTTGATAATTATTTTATACTTCATATGGTCCTCAGTATATAAGAGTTTGAAAACCAGTAATTTGTTGAAATAAAAAATTAATTAAATTATTTATTTATAAAAAAAATGTGTGTTAGTTTTTCTACAAATAGCCCTTACGATTATTTGTATTAGAAATTACTCTTTTGATAAAACCTCCTTAATTTGTGCCTTCAAAAGGAGAATTTAGGGGAAAAGTATAAATTTTGGAGACAATATATATTGAAGTCTTATATTTAAAATCAAAATAAGCTCTTCTACTTATTTTTATATTTAGGACAAGGGAGTATATATATTATTTTGCACTATATTACTAAAAAGATAGTGGGGATACCTTGACCGACCTTTATGAAAATTTTTCTAATAGGTGGAGGTGAGACTTGAGTAGGGTTTTTTTTTAGCCCGAGGGAAGGTCATTTCACTAAATTCTAAAATTTCATTTTAGTCCGAAAGACTAGTGTCATGTGTACATTTTAGAGTACCAATTTTATTTCGTATACTGCCCTGAAATGTTAAAATTCACAATGGGTGTTAGCTCTCTGTAGTAACTTCAGTTCTGTATGTTTCAGAGTTTTTTTTTTTTTTTTGGCCAACTATGTTTCAGAGTACTATTTGCTTATCTTTTTCTCAATAAAAGAACGTGCACGAAAGAACAAGGGAAGTAGATCATCTCGTCATCTTATTTTCTCATCATCCCTCATGAACCTATTTAAACTATTGATTGGGAAAAAGAGCTCATTTGGATTGTTGATTAGGAAAAGGAGAGAAAAATTGAAGGAGTGATAACTTGATGACATAGCTCATTTTTTACCTTTCAGATTAATTGAACATGCATGATTTAAAGATTATGAGATATGATGAGAAAATGGATAATTAATGAGAGAAACCGGATCGTGACCAATTGTATAAAATATCTCCTCCAGCGAATTCATCCCTACCGTCCGATCTTTTCCTTTTTAACATAATATAGATTTACTAATAAAATAGAGGGTATGAATTTGAGCCCACGTGAATACGTGGTTATATGTCTTTATGCGGGTCACATTTTGAATAATGGCATAATAATTTAAAGTGAAAATCCTTGTTAATTGTTAAATATATAGGGAGGGAGGTGCTCCCAATATTTATAATACTAGAGAAGGTATATTTTAAAATGAGATTTTATAATTGGAAGAAAAAGAAAAAATTAAAGAGAAAAGACAGAATTGCCTCTTAATTATTTTTTAAAAAAATTTTCCAACCAGCCACTGGGTTAACAAAAGTTTTTATTTGGTAAAAAGTTGATAATGAAATTTGGGGCCTTAACAAAATTTATAAATAACATGAAAGTATGGATTTATTATTTGATAAACAAAAGTTAATAATACCTAATAAAATATGAGAATGTCTTGACAAAATTTGTGAATATGCCGCCATCAAAATTAAGAAGCTAGAACTAATAAGTTGTTGGTTGAGGTAGTAAGGAGCATAATCCTACAAAAAAGAGAACACATGTTCAAATTTCGGGAAATACATTTGATAGGAGAACTGAGAATCCTTTACTCTTTAAGCCTCGAGAAAAAAATCCTTAATCAAATAAAAAAAAATTAAGGAGCCAACTTCAACCACTTGCCAAAATCATTATGCCTGCCGGAAGCCAGCTTGTTCACAGTCGGGTCTCCGGCAAAGTAATTGGGAACTTCTTCTTTTAACAATTAAGGGGTATTCGTATATTTTCCCTTCAATTTTGTATTTTTCCTCCAATTATTAAATCCCCTTTTTAGGATCTTGTTCCTTCTCTTCCATTATGAATCATGAATATTTTAAGCTCCTCTCTCCTTTTATAACGATCAGTATCTTTTTTTTTTTTTTTGAAAAAATATTATATATAATACATATCATTTACATTGAGTATTCACTAATTGTCTTTTAATAAATGCTAATTTAATTTTATATTCACAACATATATAATATAAAATTTGACCATACTATACATCACTATCAATCTTTCACTTTTTTTAATAGGTACTGTTTTCACTTAGCTTTCTAAAGATACTCAAAGATTGGGTAGTTAATTACTTGTGAGGTAATCTCTCTCTGGTCCTATTTATAAGCAACTTTTTCTTTAATAGGAATGGTCCATTTTATAAGCAACTTTCACTTTTTATCTGAAAAAATAAGATTCTTTTTTATATTTTACCCTTATTAAATGCTTATTCTCTCTCATGTCTTATATAGTCATTATCTCTCATACTTTTTATCTATTCTCTCTCCTATACTCTTTTCATAAATAGGGGCATATATGAAAAAAAATATGGCATTTTTGACACACTTGTTGCTTTTAACTACCAGTTCGTTTTGCGCAATTGAGGAGAAAGTTGCTTATAAATAGGATCGGAGGAAGTATTATTTATTTTGAATATATGCATTATCAGGCATCAACAGTGTAATTGCTTTTGATAATTATTTATGATGTTTTTTTTATGTTGAACTAATGTTTTTTAAGGAACAACGATTGGAACTTTCAAAAGTAGTTTTTCCTGGACCAGTGATTGATGGCTTGGCTGGCAACTAACTCTAGGCCTTGTGAGTGGTGAATGTGTACGTGAGAGGCATATAATGTAAGTCTTGGGGACAGGAGAAATGTAAGCAATAAGTGAGTGTTATTTCCCTCTTGAAGGGCTAACTTGTTTTCTGTTTGTTTTTCGTTTTCAATTCCATACTTATAGAATTCTGCTTAGACTTTACACTGGCATAATTATGTCACTTTTAGTAGCATTTTCCTCTTGGTTCCATCACCCTCCAACTGCTATAACTCCACAATCAAATTAACCAACACATGTAATCTTCCTAAGCCGTTTGCATTTTGCAGAATCCCAAACAAAGGACTTGAGCACTGGCAATCTTGGCTAGCCAAAGACACCAGAAACCAGTAAAGACTGCTCAATGCTAAAGAACTTTTGGCTTCTTTTGCAACCCAAAACCATAAACAGCTATGAGAAACCCCTAGATCATCCAAACAAACTTGAATCTTATCAAAGAAACGAAGCAGCCAATTCCAAATATGCCAAGATTTTTCACAATGTATAAAAGAGGTGGTTATTAGTCTCAGAACTTTCAAACATTTAACAATAAGTTCTTATTGGCTCTTGAATCTGAAGAAGATGTATTAATTCTATTAAATAGCACAGTCCAAACAAAAGCCTTTTTGTTAGTCCATGCATAACATATGTAAGTCTGCAAACTAGAAGGAGCACAGCTTCAAATACATGCATAACAGATGTTTTCTAATGCAGTAGTGCACATAGGCAATATATGGTATGCCAGAAGGAGCACAGCTTCATATATGCTACAAAAAGAGGAATATACACACTTAAAATAGAGCATCCCATGTAAAGCAATTACCGAAAATTAAAAACAATCACATACTCAGATGTAAGTTTGCAAACTTACTCAAAGCGCAACCAACGCCTAAGCAAACCAAACAGATCAAACAGAGCAACCAAACAGATCAACCGAACATATCAAAATCAACCACAACAGAGCAAACAAAATGTGGTTCATTGAAATGGGTCCAAATGCAACCAACGCCTACCAACCCTTAGATAAAGGGAGAGACGTTAGTGAAGTTAAGTTATCCAACTTACAAGCCAATGAGAGACACGCCACAGAGCAGATCTACGACAACCTTCAACCAGAGCTACAGCCTTCACCGTTGGCGAAGCTCACAAGCTATTGCTTGTACAGATCTTTAATGCCGTCAGACTTCAATGCCGCATCGCCAACATTGGGACCATCAATGCAAGACAAAAACAAGAGGTAGACACCGTCACAACATAGTTTACAGACGAGGCTCTTTAGTTTATAGATGCTGAGTTCTAAGGTTCACATCTGAAATGTGAATCTTGAAAATTTCTTCATTGAGACTTGGAGAAAAATGGCTGATCGAAAAAGACTTTTAGAAAAATGCAAGGCAAGAGCTGATGCAATGTGCTTTACGGAAAAGAGAGAAGACGACATAATTATTGCAAGAGAGAGAGAGACAGAAGTGTGCCAGTGGGTAGGTCGAGTTTTTAAAATGTAATTAATGAGACTAACGGTCAGATGGGTTGCTGCATAAGTAAATATAAGTTTCATTCAGAGGCTTATGACTTTTGGATGCTTTTGCCTTTTTTTTTACCTTATATCACATTGCTCAACCAAACAATCAAAATGTCTAAATCACTATTTAAGCCCAATTTGTGCACTGTTCAAGCCCGATTTCTGGCCCAATCGTCAAAACAAACACACACAACACAATTGGACAAATGAGTGGCAACAAATGTTAATCACAGATTAATTAGCATTCTCATATTAATTAGACTCTAATGACAAAATTTTAAATTTTTGATATTGTCAACACTGATTAGAAGTATTTTGTTGGCAAAAAAAATTATCAAAGACAATAAATATATAAAAAATGTATCTATTTTTAAAAAATACGCTTCCTTATAGAAGGAAAAGAATGAATGAATAGGAAAATGAGTACTTAAGTCTCAAGTATTATATCATATACTTTGAGAGTTCCCGTCCTTGGTGCCACTTACTACTTTTATGGTTGGGGGCTTGGTTTTTCTCATTGTCCCTTTTCTTATTTTTTTCTCATAATCTCATATTCACTATTAGATTAAAATAATATTGGGTTCAGATTTAAATTTTATAAAATTATTTCTATAAACATGAATAAATAAATTTAAATGCTTAAAATCTAATCCATACCATTCATAATTGTAATCCATAAAAAATAAATAAATTTTAATTTATGAAATAATATAATAATAATAATAATAATTTTATAAAGTATTAAATATAAATCATTCATTTCATGATATAAGGCGGAGATGAGATGATGAGAAGATAATGATTAATAAGAAAGAGGACAATAAGAGTATTCTCTTCCCAAATGGAGGTGCTTATGTGAAAGATAATTAACAAAGTGATATAACATTTAATTAATATAATGGAGCCAAAAATAGAAAAACCCGGTGGAGATTTCATACATCACAAAATTTATCTTATAAATATGGGAAAATCCTAATTAAATCCTTCCGAAATGTCGAAATTCAAACTGAGGCCTACACTTTTAACAAATTCTTGATAAGGTCTATAAGCGTCTCCTCCCGTACCCTCCATTCCCTTTCCCTCCCCTCTCTTCAAACCAAACAGACCTGAAAGGTATGATTGATGAGTCATTTTCTTTGTTCTTTTGTTTTTTTGTTGCCGGTGATGAGTCGTTTTCATTATTACTTTAATAAGCAAATCGCGATGATAACGATTGGACAAATGAGTAGCAACAAATGTTAATCACAGATTAATTAGCATTCTCATATTAATTAGACTCTAATGACAAAATTTTAAATTATAAAAATGTATTTATTTTTAAAAAAATACGCTTCCTTATAGAAGGAAAAGAATGAATAGAAAAATGAGGACTTATATATGTCTCAAGTATTATATCATATACTTTGAGAGTTGCACTCCTTGGTGCCACTTATTACTTTTATATATAGTTGGGTAGACGAGGGGCTTGGGTTTTTCTCATTGTCCCTCTTTTCTTTTCTTTTCTTTTTTTTCATAATCTCTGATAAGTAAATTATTTGCATATTTATTTTCCCTTATATGATGATTTTATGGACGATATTTGCATTTAATATAATAAATTTGGGTGTGATTGATAAATAAATATTGTTTTTGGAACAAACAGCATTTACAAAACATAATTAAAAAAATAAAAAAATAAAAGTATTGTAGCAGCCACCGGTCATTGTAGCAGGTCAACGGGCACTGTAGCAGCCGCCAGCACTGTAGCAAGTCAACGGCACTGTAGCAGCCGCCAGGGCACTGTAGCACCCGCCAGATCACTGTAGCAGTACTGTAGCACACGTTTTTTCCCCTATAAATAGAGATCAATGCCAAGCTCAAAGGGGAGGAGAGGAAGAGAAGCAGAGGTCCTTCTCCGACAGGGAGAGGTCCTTCTCTGACTGGGAGAGATCTTTCTCTAACATTTCTGAGTTCTTTGTGTTGTTTTTTATATTTAATTTCATGTATTGCATGCCTCCATCTTGGAAGGCTTAGGATTGTATTACTTTTTGCATGCCTCCATCTTGGAAGGCTTAGGATTTTATTACATTTTGCATACCGCCTACATGAAAGGTTTTACCTCCTAAATGGACGGATAGATTTCTTCATACCTCTATCTTGGAAGGCTTAGGATTTTATTTTGCATACCACCTACATGGAAGGTTTTACCTCCTAAATGGACGGCTAGATTTCTTCATTTTTCATGCATCTTTTGGCTGTATATTTATGTTTGAGAATTTAATATTCAAGTTTATGCAGTATTTCTGACGCTTTCATTCTAGCTTTATATAATGTCAATTTATTTTGGTTTTTTTTTTAATTTTATCATGAGCTAAATTTTCATTTTCCTAGGGTGATGACGTAACTTACTAATGACGGATTGAATCCTAACTTATTAAATCTAGTTTGAATTTGTCCTTCATGATTGAGTTTTAATTATTATTCTTAATGCTTTTGATTGGCTGGCCATCTTTTGAATGATTTCAATATACATGTTGAGACCGGAAGGAGATATATGTGTGTAGACCCTATAATTAAAACCATAACTTGCATATGAAATAGGAATATATTCATATGAGTTGTGTAGTCTTACTGAGTTCCACAAATCTTAATGCATAATTAATTGCTTAAATTCATATAGAAATATATTGGATTAGCAATTGATTATAGAATTTCTTGACCTTGGAAGAGGCTAGTAATTAAATTAGGGAAACTCGACTATCAATCATGTGGAATAAATTGGGCTAGAATAGATAAGTGATTCAATCCGGAATTTGTTAAGTGAAATCTGATCCCTAGGACTTTTTCTCATATTTGCTTTCATATCATCTGCAATCATATTTAATTGTCTTTCTTTTATTTTGTACTCTCAATCACAAACTAATCGATCGACTAAATATAGTTAAAATTGCCCATTTTGGTACTTAGTGCTCAATCCTCGTGGGAACGATACTCTACTCACTTCTATATTACTTGATTACGACAGTGTACACTTACACTATTTAATTGATCATCTGAACTCGTATCAATCTCATATTCATTATTAGATTAAAATAATATAGGGTTAAAATTCAATCTTTTATAAAATTATTTTTATAAACATAAATAAATAAATTTAAACTCTTAAAATCTAATATATACCATTTACAATTGCAATCTATAAAAAATAAATAAATTTTAATTTATAAAATATAATAACAATAATTTTATAAAGTATTAAATTTAAATCATCCATTTCATGATACAAGGGTGGAGATGAGATGATGAGAAAATAATGATTAATAAGAAAGAGGACAATAAGAGTATTCTCTTCCCAAATGGAAGTGCTTATGTGAAAGATAATTAACAAAGTGATATAACATTTAATTAATATAATGGAGCCAAAAATAGAAAAAGTCGGTGAAGATTTCATACATCACAAAATTTATCTTATAAATATGGGAAAATCCTGATTAAATCCTTCCGAAATGTTGAAATCCAAACTGAGGCCTATACTTTTTAACAAATCATTGATAAGGCCTATAGGCCTTATTAAGGATTTATGACTATCATTAAAAAACCATAATGCCCCTTTATAATTTTCTTCTTCTTCAATATTGTAGTTAATAAAAATTGAAGATTTTTAATTACAAATTCCTATAGATATTTTAACTCTAACGCTAGAATCCACGTTTCATTGAAATATTGGGATATCAACTTTTAGTCGACTTACTACAACATTAAAGGATAAATTCTCACAATTTTTCTTTAATCCTAATTTCGCATGATGTATATGGAATATATATGAATCATTGAAGGTATACCTACAACTGTGTGCTCAATTGAATCAAAGTGGGGTATACTTTCGAACATCGTGAAACGAACCAAATAAAAGTGGGGTATTCTTTAACCCTAACGTTTCATTTGCCTACATGATTTGCTGAATATATAAGAATGATAATGAACTATATGAGTTGATTGTTCGCATGATTGACTGTTCGTATAAACGATTTGCCAATAAACGACTGTTTGCAACTGTATATTTTGGGGGGGAAATTATCTTTGATTTGTCAAAAAAACAAGTGCATTTGTTTTGCTGAATAATATGAACTGAACTATATTATTTGAATTATTTAGAATTTATGAACAATATGATTATAGATAATAATCAGTAGGTTTGAGAATGTCTGTTGGATTGGTTTGAGTTTGTTGCACACTTTGAGTCTGCAAGAGACCTCCATACATGATAGTTTCCTCAACAAGGAAGAAATGGAAAAGAAATTGAGCGGTGAAAGGGTAATAATGGAGGGGATCGAGGAAGAGAATGGAGGGGAAGAGGAGATGGAGAGGCCAAGGTCGACGGGTTTGAGAATTGAGAGGGAGTTTTTATTGAAAAAAAAAAAAACAGAGAGAGAGATGGAAGGATAAGACACAGAGAAAATAGTACCAAGACATATTGGTAAAATTGAATAAATAAAAAATTCCTAACGAGGGGATTTGATAAAAATGCAGGCCTAAATTTAGATTTAGACATTTTAAATGGATTTAAATAGAATTTTTTTCATAAATAAACCCATATCTACTCAAAATTTTTGTCATATATCTATATAGGATTAGAGAGAGCAATTATATATATATATATATATATATATATATAAACGTGAGAATCCATCATGTCAGTTTATAAAAGGATCAAATAACTTGGTTTGAGTTCTCTTCCCCCCCCCCCCTTCTTCTCATAATCTTATGTTTACCTAGATAAAAAAATGGATAATTGAGATTTATTATTTATAAAATTATTATTAATTATTAATTTATCATAAACAACAACAACAAGCATTATCTCATAAGGTGGGGATAAAATTAAAATTAAAATTATTATTATTATTATTATAAACATAAATAAATTTAAACTTTTAAAACTTGATCTACACACTTCATAATTGCAATACAGATAAAATAAAAAAAATTTTAAAATTGTATATTAATAAGTTTATAGAGAATAGTTTCATAGCTGTATAATTGTTGGAATAGCGAAAACCCTTAGCACTTTAATTCTATAAAAAAGGAAATCGTTAATCAAATAAAAACAAAAGAAATATTAAATCTAAATCATCTATTTTTTTAATCTAATGGTTGAGATAAAATTTTGAGGAAACAAAAGATAGAGAGAATTTAATTTTGAATATGTGTGTGTGAGAATTAAATTTAGATTTAATGTTGCCTCGTTGACATGTTAGTTTATAAATTGAGAAAATTTCAGAAAAATATCTTCAAAATGTCAAAATCTCAAATCACTCCAGTTTACTGCGTCAACATTTTTTGTTAGTAACATTAACGATGTTAAAAATATAGGACCAAAAGTATACTTTATAAAGTTAAGAGACTAAAAGTAGACCTCATGCAAAACTTATAGGACTAAAACTATATTTTAACCATAGTTTAGGTATAGACTACAGCTAATTAGTAATTTACAATTTATTTTAGTAGAAAATCACTTATTTGATATTTTTAAATTTTAAAGGTATTTTTCTAAAATTTTCCTATATAAATTTGCCTATGGATTAAAGGATTGTTTTTAAACACAATTAGGCCGGTAAAAACAACTATCCACCATGGATTGGAGCCAGAATTTTTTTGTGAAGACAAGAGAGAAGCTATATTTCTAAAAAAAAAAAAAACAACAATGTTTAAAATTAACGTCAAAAAGAAACGTTTAAAATCAAAGGAAAATCCCATTAAAAACACCACTTCAATTCTGAAATTCTAAAAAAGTCACTCTAATAAATAAAAGGACACAATTGGCCAGACAGTAGTAGAATCTCGGATGCTGATATTTGGACAAAGATGAATCTGCCCCTAAGAGTTTTTAAGAAAAAGTGTAGTCGTATATAGACAAAGCATCTTCCATCCGCCATATACACCCATATTGCGCCCCACTTTTCACCATCTTGCTCCTTGCATCCGCCCTAGCCAAAACCTAAACGTCTCATTTTTCTTCCTTTTTCAACACTAGTCTAAATGTATGTTTGGATTAACGATAGAAGCTGTTTTTTTAATGTAATTTACATTATATGAGATTAGGGGTGTTCAAAGTGTCCCGGTTGTCCGGTCCCGGACATTTTGATCCAGGGAATTTCCCGTCCCGGCCGGGACCGGGACCGGTCACGCACCTTGTGATCCTGGTCCTGGTTTTTTTATTTTTTTTAAAACTAAGTTATTATTTTATTTTTGTATTTTTTATCCCATAATTTAAGTTATCATTTGATAAAATGTGTATCATATATTTAGTTGGAGTTAAACTATATATATCGTGATACTAATACTACTATATAATGTATAAAAATAATAACAAAAATGATGAAGGTGATCATAATAATAATAATAATAATAATAATAAAATGTTATTTTTCAATTCTAGATCAATTTGTGTGATTATTATGGCCTTATTAGGTGTTAAATAATTACTTTAAACATTAGATTATAGAAAATTTAAATAATATAATAATATTTTTTAAATTTAATTTTTTTTTAAAAAAACCGGGATTCCCGGTTTGATCCAGGTCCCGCCTGGGATTACCGGTATCGGGACCAGTACCGGGATGCAATTTGCATCCCGGCCAAAAACCGGGACCGTGACCGGGAGTGGTGGATCCTGGTCCCGGTCCCGGATTTGAACATGCCATAAGTATACTTTTTGAACGCTAACTCAAACATGCCATAAGTCTTTTTCTTTCGCTCACTATCACAACACTTCAATTTTTCATAAGTCTTTTTAAAATTGCAGGTTTTTTTTAATAGGCTTCAAACCAGGCCTAACATTAGAGCTGGGAATCAGGGCTGACCCTTGATGGACCAGGGCCTAAAAGGTCCTGGGTCAAAAAAATTACAGTTTTTCAAGGCCCGGCCTAAGAGCATGTGGGCCAACGCCGGGAAGTCCTTTTCACAATATTTAACTATTTTTCCTACGTTTTTTCCCATAGAGATATAATTAGTAAATAACAACGATTAAAGTTCTAATTTAACGCATAAATATTGTCAACATTAAGGTTTAAACAACACGTTTCATGTAACAAATAAACACAGTTACCAATGTATGATCAAAGGTAAAATCATGTCCATAAATAACTCACACAAAGGCCAAAGCATAAGAAGATAAAAAACTAAACAATCTAACCTCTAAGTAATATAAGTATAACAACTATCATTTTCATCTTCTTTGCCACTATCATCAATTTCAAGGACATTTGATTGTACTTCAATTTGAGTAGTAGGCTCATGGAGTCAAATAATCACAACCTCCATAAAAAATCATACTCCATTAGGCAGAACAGTATATAATATGATTTTATTCTAAATAGCCAAAACAGTATACTCAAAAATCATAATATGATTCAATTAGGTAAAATAGTGTAGTAAAAAATCATACTCTATACAATATGAGGATAGAGTAACATATAGATTCAATAAGGCAATTCAAGAAGGCAACACGATTTCCCCTCTCATATAAGCCATGTTTAGAATGGGGAAAAAAAAGACTTGAAAACGCCACACAACATGCCCAAGCGGACTTATTACATGCCCAAGCGGACTTATTATATAAGACAGGTCTAACCTAAGGGTAAAACCAAGCCTAGCTTGTTTCTACCCTACCAACAAGCCAACTGTGAATAACGTGAAAGTAACACTTAACAAATTTTTTTGCCAACATTTTATTAATATTTATAATTTATAATTATTTTGTACTCTGTAAATAATTATTGGAAAGCTATTTTGATGGATTATGATTTCAAACAAGCCCTTTTAAATTGGGGTATATATTTACTAAAAAAATAGAGGGTATGAATTTGAGCCCACGTGAATACGTGGTTATATATATGTCTATATGCGGGTCACATTTTAAATAATGGCATTATAATTTTAAGTGAAAATCCTCGTTAAATACATAGGGACGTGCTCCCAATATTTATAATGCTAGAGAAGGTACATTTTAAAATGAGATTTAGGACAAAGAGAAAAGACAGAATTGCCTCTTAATTTTTTGTTTAAAAAAGTTTCCAACCAGCCACCGGATTAACAAAAGTTGTTATTTGGTAAAAAAAAGTTGGTAACACTTAATGAAATTTGGGACCTTAACAAAACTTGTGAATAATATGAAAGTGTGGATTTATTATTTGATAAACAAAAGTTAATAATACCTAATGAAATATGGGAATGTGTGAACTCTTGGACCAGCCGAAGAGGCTCTCAAACCTGACCCAAAAAGACTTCTTTTATTCATCTGAACTAAACGTATACACTAATGGTCACTTACATATAATCACAGACCTTACATCAAATGACAATCGGGGTCCTAATATATATAGCACACAGCCCGTGCTATTAAGCCTATATAGAATTACTATACTACCCCTGTTTACACTCCCCCTCAAGTTTGTGGACTAAACAAATCAACAGTCCCTAACTTGTACAGCAGTCTCCTTTGGACATCTCCACTAACTGCCTTTGTCAAGAGATCTGCTTGTTGTTCCTTTGATCTAACATGATGCAAGTCTATCAGCTGGTTTTCCCATTTTTCCCTTACAAAATGGCAATCTATTTCGATATGTTTGGTACGCTCGTGATACACAGGATTTGCAGCAATATGTATTGCCACCTTATTATCGCAGAAAATCCTCACAGGATCTTCATACTGAACACGCAAATCCTTTAGTACCCCAAGTGCCCAAACAATTTCTGATGTTGCCATGCTAAGGGCCCTATATTCTGCCTCTGCTGATGACTTTGATACTGTGCTCTGCTTCTTTGTTTTCCACATAACAAGTGAACCTCCAAATTTCAGTAAATAGCCAGTTACTGATCTCCTGGTGGTCCTACAACTTGCCCAGTCAGCATCACAATAGCACTCAAGTGCTAAGCCACCTTCTGTACTTATTAGTATACCAAATCCAGGACTACCTTTTAGATACCGAATCACATTCATAGTCGCTGCATAATGCACTTTCATTGGTTGTTGCATGAATTGGCTAAGGGTCTGCACAGAAAAAGAGATATCAGGCCTAGTCAAGGTTAAATATATGAGCTTACCCACTAATTTTCTATACCGATCTGGATATTTGTACAAATCTTCTTTCTTATCCTTTCCTTCTTGGTATGCCATCAGTTTCACATTCTGCGCCATTGGCACAGTATGTGGTTTGCATCCACTCATTCCTGTTTCAAATAACAAGTCAAGTATATATTTCCTTTGACATAGAATGATTCCCTTATTTGACCTAGCCATTCAATTCCAAGAAAGTATTTCATTTGTCCTAAATCCTTGATTTTAAAACTATTGTGCAGCAAGATTTTTGTTTGAGATATACCTTTCTCAGAATTTCCTGTGATTAATAGATCATCTACATAGACAAGAATATACACTACACCATCATCAAATTCTTTAATAAACAAAGAATAATCATTTTTGCTTTATGTGAAACCTCCTTGTCTTAAAGTTTCAGACAGCTTGCGATTCCACTGTCTTGAGGCTTGTTTCAAGCCATAGAGGGATTTTCTTAATTTACATATCATTCCCTCCCCCTTACTATCAAATCATGGAGGTACATGCATGTATACCTCCTCATTTAAATCACCCTGCAGAAAAGCGTTGTGCACATCCATTTGATGCAACTTCCATTTGTTAACAACAGCTAATTTAAGAACAAAACGAATAGTAAGCATCTTAACAACCGGTGAAAAAGTTTCATAATAATCAATGCCTTCCCTTTGACTATATCCTTTTGCCACTAATCTAGCTTTATATTTATCTACTTTACCATCTAAATTATACTTAATTTTATACACCTACTTACACCCTATAGGCCTTTTTCCCTTAGGGAGTGAAACAATCTCCCAGGTGTGATTGTTCTCAAGTGCATTTATTTCAGCCTTCATGGCCTCTACCCATTCTGGGTTCAGAACTGCCTCATCATAGTTAACTGGTTCTATTACAGAATCAATGTTGCAAAGGAAAGACATATGATGAGAAGAAACCTTGTCATAGGAGATATAGTTATCAATAGGATATTTACACTTACCCTTCTGCTTGTGATGATTTCCTGCAGTTAAAGGTAGAACAAACATAATCTGTAGACCATATAGGATGTTTTCTATTTCTCATAGGCCGTGGCCCATTATGCTCAGAAATTTGTTCATCATTTATATTTTCTGGAGAATTAGACAAGTCATTTATGTTCGTTATACTGATTGGTTGTCCACTGTTCAGATTTTGGTCATTGATAGCAGCAATAGGATCCTCAAGGTCAAACCAAAACATGCTTTTTAAGTCTCTAGAGACTCCTAAAGAATTCTGGTTAGCATTAATCTTAAATGGATACTTATCTTCCATAAAACTGACATGCCTACTTACAAACAAACTATTATTCTTAGTATTAAGCAATAGATAACCTTTCTTATTTTCTGGATATCCAAGGAATACACAAGGTATTGCCTTAGGCTCCAATTTATCTTGAGTTACCATATCTGTTGCAAAAGCAGCACAACCAAATATCTTCAAGTTAGATAAATCAGGCTTGGATCTATATACTACTTCAAATGGGGTTTTATATCCCAGCACCTTAGAGGGAATCCTATTGACTAAATAACATGCCATCTTTACACATTCCCCCCAAAAATCCACAGGAACAGCAGATTGTATGATTAAGCTCCTAGTTACTTGTATAATAGTTCTATGTTTCCTCTCAACAACCCCATTTTGCTCAGGGGTATAGGGACATGTCATCTCATGTATAATTCCTTTTTCTTGAAAATAATATTTCAATTCATTATTTGTGAATTCAGTTCCATTATCACTACAAACACGTTTGATTGAAACAGAAAATTGGGTCAAGATGTATGCACAGAAATTGTTCAGACAAGTAATGGTGTTAGATTTAGAACGCATGAGAAATATCCAAGTAGATCGAGAAAAGTCATCTACAATAGTCAAAAAGAACCGATAGCCTTGATGTGTTGGGGTTCTATATGGTCCCCATACATCAACATGAATCAGCTCAAAACATCCTTTAGTTTTAATATAACTACGATTAAAAGGAAACTTAGTTTGTTTGGATTGAACACAAACTGAGCAATCTTTATTCATATGTAGTTCTTTACTATTTATAACATCCAGATGTTTCATTACAGAAATTGGGGCATGTCCTAATCTTTGGTGCCACAAATCAAGACTAGACAATTTCTCTATATTATTATTGTTCTCAAAAGTATGAACTATATTGGCACTATTACATATCTTTTCAATTTTCAACATGTAAAGTCCTCCAATTTCTTTACCAATCAGCTTCGTCTCCCTATCCTGTAGGCCTTACATTAAACAGAGATGGGGAAAGAACGAAGCCATACAATCATGTTCTTTGGTGAATTTAGAGACAGCTATCAGATTAAACTGTAGTTGAGGGGCATACAGAACATCATGCACAATTATGTTATCGATAATTCTAGCACTACCTATATGAGTGACAGTAACATGCTTTCCATTGGGTATCTTAATGGTTCTAATAGGGCCATTGTATATCCTATACTCATGCAATAAGGATAAATTTCCTACCATGTGAGTGGTGGCTCCTGAGTCTATAATCCAACTATTGCATGCTATAGAAGAGTTAGGAATAGTCCCTGATTGGCTTCTTTATTTCCTGCCAATGCTTCATCAGAACATTGAGGAGAACCTTTAACTCCCTGATTGGCTTCTTTATTCTGTCTTCCCTTGAAATTAGAGGGATATCCAATAAGCTGGTAGCAACTATCTCTCATATGCCCTTTCTTGTGACAATGAGAGCATTCTGGAGCATGTTCCCCACGTCCTCTCCCCCTTCCTCGACCTCTCCCCTTACTGCCATAGCAATTCCTTTGGTGGAAGAGGAAAATTTTTCAAAAGTAGCAATAGAACGCTGCGTCTTATCTTGGACGATCATACCGTACGCGTCATTGACAAAGGGCAACGGAACCATTAACAGAATCTGGCTTCGGGCTTGGGCGTATGAATCATCAAGACCCAACAAGAACTGAAGAAGGCGTTTTTCTTGGATCATATCACTATGAGCCTTAGACGCAGCACATGTACAGGGTGGAAGGGAGAGAAGCGCCAATTGTTCTTCCCAAAGGTCTCTAAGTCGGGAAAAATAGACAGAAACCGAAGAATCACCTTGCCGAAGGGAACTAAGCTCACGGTGTAGCGCAAAAATTATGGTCCCATTCTTTTTGTCGAATCGCTCACGGAGATCGGTCTACACCAGATGTGCGTTGTCAAAGAAAACAATCCTGTTGGCTAACTCCTTCGAGATCGAACCGATCAACCAGGAAAGTACCACCGCGTTGCAACGTTCCCACTGAACGTGCAAGGTGGCTTCGAAGGAATCTTTCACGCAGTTGCCGTCGATAAACCCTAGCTTCTGACGGCCCTTAAGCGCAATTCGCATCCCACGGCTCCACACCGTATAATTTTCCATACCAGTAAGAACATGAGGAACAAGCGAGGTGGTCGTCATGTTCGACGGATGAAGATAGAGGGGATGAGTGAAGGGCAGCATCGCGGCGGTGAGGGAGTTCTTGTCGCCACTCATGTTAGGGCATCGCGAAGAGGAACAGAGAGGCAAGATCTGAGGCTGCCCACGGAAATTCAAGACTAAGTCTTGGGTCAGCACCAAACGGGTCGAATCACAGGCTTCGATACCATGTGAACTCTTGGACCAGCCCAAGAGGCTCTCAAACCTGACCCAAAAAGACTTCTTTTATTCATCTGAACTAAACGTATACACTAATGGTCACTTACATATAATCACAGACCTTACATCAAATGACAATCAGGGTCCTAATATATATAGCACACAGCCCGTGCTATTAAGCCTATATAGAATTACTATACTACCCCTGTTTACAGAATGCCTTAACAAAATTTGTGAATATGGTGTCGTCAAAATTAAGGAGCTAGCACCAATAAATTGTTGGTTGAGGTGGTAAGAGTTTAACCCGCAAGGAGGAAAACACATATTCGAATTATGGGAAACATACTTGTAGCGCCCAAAATTTGGGAAACGAGGAGTTGCTACCAAAATTTTGAAAAAGGATAATTCTAAAACATTTTTTGAAAAATGAAAACTAGTCTACAACACCTATTCATAAGAATGATTACTCTAAGTTAATTATCTAAAAATAACTATGACCTTTTAAAATTTCATCATAATTACCCAAAAATAAAATATTTACAAGATGAAAAAATAAGATTAATCCTTTACATTGTTGAACTTGACCTATGATAAAAACCAAGGGCCTACTTACTCTTTAAAGGGGTCAAAACCCACATAGTTCATTAGGGGTAGAAAAGCATGGCGCTTGGTTGGTGTCGTTTAAGAAAAAGATTTACTTAATTTATTTTGATAAAAATATTTTTTTGTTTGGTTTGTGCTTTTTATTTTTTATTTTTTTTAAAAAAGCATTTTCTTCATATGAAACCAAATTCATTTATTTTAAGAAAAGAATATATTTTTGTTATTATTTTGAAACTTTTTATTTGCAAAAGAGAAAGGAAAAAAAAACAAAAATTCATCAAGCCAACAAGGAATTGTATTCTCTACATATCATTCATTGTAGAAAGTCCAAGATAATAAGAAAATCAATAAAGATATGATGAGAGCATATACCACCGGTACTTTGAACCTTGCTACAAAAGAGATAAAGTAAAAAAACCACATGGATAGATCAATACACAATTCATTACATCATATTAAATCCATCTTTTAAATCCCTTCAATTTTGATGGATATATATTGGGGCCAGAGATCAAATTCAGAAAATATAAATGAGTGAGAAGACGTGCCAAAATTTGAAAAAAAAAAAAAAAACTTTCCCGCATTTAATCTTCACAAGATGTGTTGGCATTAAAGGAGGGAGCATGCAATCATTCCATCCAATAATAATCAAAACGTCCCCGTGAGAGCCAGTGAAGTAATGGAATCAAATGCAACAATATCATATGGCTAGGAACACATTTGGGTATTCAATGAAGATAGAAGGAAACAAAATAAAAACATGTCTAGAGCTTTGTATGTAAGTGCCTCAACCTCATGGATATGTTCATTATTAAGCATCTAGACATGTCATGAAGAATAGTAGGTTACTCAAACAAATTTCTAATTCTCGAAACCCATGACAAAATAAGAAGAATCAAATTAGCTCTTTACCTTGCCTCCCTTGCTGTCCTCAAAATTCTTCTTCTCAAATTCTTGTGTGTCTTACTTCAACCCTTATTCCCCTATTTATAGTCTCAAGATAGGGTTATCTTCGAAAATGCTTTTTCTAACTTGACTCAACCACCATCAATGGAGATTTTTTTTTTTTTTTTTTAATTTTCGTTTTTTATTTTTTGTATTTCTATTAATAAAACTTCCTAGCTTGACCTAATCACCATCAATGGAGATTTTTTTTTTATTTTCTATTAATAAAACTTCCTAGCTTGACCTAATCACCATAGAGATTTTTTTTTTAATTTTTGTTTTTATTTTTTTTATTTTTTCCACAAGTAATTTCATAATTTAAACCTATCAACATAAATGAGAGATTTTTTTTATTTTAATTTTTTATTTATTTTCTTATATTTTTTTTACAAGCAATTTTCTAATTTAAACCTATGAATGAGAGATATTTTTAATATTATTATTTATTTCCCTTAATGAGTGACAATGCCAATTTGGACACTAATAATCATCAATAAGAGGAATTTTTATTTATTTTAATTTTAAATTTTCCCTTTAATGATTTCCAGTTTAAACACCAATCATCATCAATAAGAGAATTTTCTTTTTTTCTTTTTTCTTTTTCCTTTAATGTTGATTGCTAAACACCAATCATCATCAATAAGAGGATTTTCATTTATTTTTATTTTTTATTTTTCAAGTGGGGCTAAGACAAAATAGGGTGTTCACAGTATTTATTAGGAGAAGTGAGAACCCTTTATTTTTTAAACTTAGAGGGGAAAACCCTTAATCAAATTTTTTTTAAAAAAAAAATAAGGAGCAAACTTCAACCACTTGCCAAAATAATTATACCTGCCGGAAGCCAGCTTGTTGAAAGTCGGGTCTCTGGCAAAGTGGTTGGGAACTTTTTTTCTTAAACGATTAAGGGGTATATTAGTGTCTTTTCCCTTCAATTTTGTATTTTTCCTCCAATTATTAAATCTCCTTTTGGATCTTGTTCCCTCTCTTGCATTATGATGAATCATGAATATTTTGAGCACCTCTCTCCTTTTATAACGTTCAGTATCTTTATATTGGATTTTCACTAATTAAAATGATCTTAGCCTATTTATTTTCTTGAAAAAATATTATATATAATACATATCATTTACACTAAGTATTCACTAATTGTCTCTTAATAAATGCTAATGTAATTTTATATTCAAATCATATATAATATAAAATTTGACCATACTATATATCACTATCAATCTTTCACTTTTTTTTAATAGGTATTGTTTTCACTTAACTTTCTAAAGATACTCAAAGATTGGGTAGTTAATTACTTGTGAGGTATTATTTATTTTGAATATATGCATTATCAGGCATCAGCAGTGTAATTGCTTTTGATAATTATTTATGCAGTTTTTTTTTTTTTATGTTGAACTAAAGTTTTTTAAGGAACAGCAATTGAAACATTTAAAAGCAACTTTTTAATTATGATTTATGATATACGAGGTAAGAATATGAAAAAATATTTATCTCTATTTGTATAAATAAACACTTTTAAAGACTACAAACGCAATCCCAAACAAGCCAATACTAGTATTTTCTGAAAAATGCTTTTGCTTTTCTTGGCCAGCTAGTAATAATAGCTTTTGTTTTGCTTGACTATATCTGTCATCTTGCAGTTATTTTAGTCACAATTATTAACCTGGGCCCTATTTCTCATATTGCAATTATTAGGGTTGGTGAGATTACGGGCACATTTATTGTCAGAACACCCGGCAAAGATTTTTTTTTTTTTTTGGTTGGAAAACTAAGAATGCGTTTCTAGAATGAAAGAAGTTATAGAAGGCAATTATTGATGATTGAAAATCATTAATGTGTTGCACACATGATTAAATCCAGGAAAATGTCATTTAAATACCATATGAACTTATAAAATTTATAAAAGTTTGTCAACATTTAAAAATGACATAAAAGTGACATGTATTAAATTGAGATTTTGAAGTGTTAAAGCTTTTACTATTTTGCTCTTCAACTTTTTTTTAAAACAAAGAATGGTGCCCCTACCGAAGCACCATTGCCAGCCGGCCAGCACGCACCTGTCACTGCCTGACCTTCAGTCATCGACTACAGGAGCTCTGACCACCATAAGCTTTTTTGGAGGGGGGAGTGGGAGGGGGTGCAATTTTTCTTTAAAAAAATGGTTTAGGAGGGCCAAGAGGTGGGATCAAACCCATCCCACCCCTTTACCAAAGGGGCTTGGTGGCTGTTGATATTTATATATATAATATAAATAAAGGCAAAATGACTTTGACTAAATCAGTAATGAAAATAACAAAATCCATAATAATATAGACTAAACGAGTAATATATACATTAATATATATATATATATATATATATGTATGTGTAATATAAATAAAGACATAATAACTTTAACAAAATCAGTAATGAAAATGACAAAATACGCGATGGTATTAACTAAACGAGTAATATACATATGTATAATACAAATGAAGCCATAATGGCTTTAACAAAATCAATAATGAAAATAACAAAATCCATAATGATATTGACTAAATGAGTAATATATATATATATATATATTTGAAGCCATAATGGCTTTAATGTGTGTGTGTGTGTGTGTGTGTGTGTGTGTGTGTGTGACTCGTTTAGTCAATATACTATTACGCATTTTGTTATTTCCATTACTGATTTTGTTAAAGGCCATTATCCCTTTATTTATGTTACACACACAGAGACACACACAAATGTGTGTGTATTTATATATTACTCGTTTAGTCAATACTATTAAGCATTTTGTTATTCTCATTACTAATTTTGTTAAAGTCATTATCGCTTCATCTATATTATACATATGTATATTACTCGTTTAGTCAATACCATTACGGATTTTGTTATAGTTATTACTGACTCTGTTAAAGCCATTATAACTTTATTTATATTATATATATATATATTACTCGTTTAATCAACACCATTACTAATTTTGTTATTGCTATTACTGATTTTGTCAAAGCCATTATACCTTTATTTATATTATATATATATATATATATAGTAATGCATATATATATATATATATATATATCAAAGGGACTTTGTTAGCCAGTGGTAAAGGAGTGGGATGGGTTTGATCCCACCCCTTGCCCTGCTAAACCATTTAAAAAAACAAACAATTGCACCCCTTCCCCTCCAAAAAAAGCCCCCGGCGGCCGGAGGTCAGGCGGCGACACCAGCCGATTGGCAGGGGCACCATTTTTTTTTTTTTAAAAAAATGTTGAAAGGCAGAATGATAAAAGCATCAACACTTTAAAATTCTAATTGGATACATGTCACTTTTATGTTATTTTCAAGTGTTAACATATTTTTGTGGGTTTTGTAAGTTCACATGGTATTTAAATGACATTTTCCCTTAAATATTTAATGAGAATGACGTGCGTAGGAGGACTACAAGAACAAAATTATGTCACAAAAGTATCACAACATTGCAAAAATACCCTCCTGGTTCTACTTATAAGATAGAGAAAGAATTTTTTTTGGGTTCTATTTAGAAAGCACTTCATTAATTTTTTTACATTAATATATAATTTTACCCTTCATTTATTGTTGTATGGATAATTATTTTTTTTAGAGAATTTGTAGTTAAAAAGGATTAATAGAAACTTGTTGAATTTTAAGTTAGAGTTAAAGTTTAAAGTTTTTATTAGTTTATGTGAAATATGCTGAAAATGTCTTATAAATTGAATCAAAAGAGTAGTAAATTGAAGAAGGACTAATCAAAGTTAGTGAACTAAACAGGTCAAAATGTCCTCAAGAAATTAGGATTGTGGCTTGGTTGTAAATATACGTAAAGCTTTGCGATAAAAATCAAAAGATTAATTGCAAATAAGTTGAACATTGTGAAAGCTTTGTAAAATTGAAATTTCAATTGTAAATTCTAAACGGCAACTTATAAATATTGAAAAATTAGTTTCCTAATTATTTGCTATATTGGGGGTAGTTTAATTTGGCGGTTACTTATTTTTGTCATTGCTTCTGTTTTGTTGTTGTTGATTTGTGTGTTTTGACTATGTATGTTTTCAATACAAGGGCTCCTCTCTAAAAGCAGCCCCCAAATTTTAAAAAAAGAAGACAAATTGCACAATAACCTTAACGGTTATTATAAATCACCATCAAGTATATTTACACCAACACAACTCACATTTATTAAGCCTCAATGTATGACAGCTATTGTGTTAAAACACTTAAATACAGTACCCAATATTTAACCATTAAGAACTATCAAATATTTGCCCAGAAATATTTGACAGTGTGAGATGTGAGGTCGTACCCACTCATAGGCATTAATGTGTGTTTAGATTAGTTTTTAGAGAATAACTTTTACAATTTATTAAATAAGTATACGAGAGGAACTTTTGCTCAGCTTATGAAAAAAGGCCTGTGAAACCATGTTTTCAGAATTACCAAACACTCACTTAATTTATTGCTGCAAGGAAGCAGCTGATCTCTCCCACTTTTTGAAATTTTATACTCGGGTCTTGGGCCCAACATGGAGTATTAAGATTTATCAATAAAGTTTTGAGAATTTTATAACTAAAATTTGTGCCCATTGAGTGTCATTTTTTACTCCAATAATGCTCCTTGCGTCATTTTCCCTTTAATTATATTGTATAAATGAGAGGGCAATCCGTCTATATAAAGGAAGCTGCTCAGTCCAATGGTTCATCGTCCCAATTCACTTGCTCTTCTCTTCACACTCAGTAATGGAGCTGCTTCGTTTTGGTGTTTTAGCTCTTCTGCTTTGTGTAAGCTTCTTTAATTTATCTTTATCACCACACGAGGCAAACTAACGTAATAATAATGCTTCCACTCATATTATTGTTAGTTATATATCACAATAATACTCTTATTAAAGTTAAATAATGGCGGCTTCGTTATTTTGCTTTGGTTATATATTTGCAGCTTGCTGTTGCTGGAAGTGATGCGACGTCGTCTGGTTCGGTTAAAGAATACTGGCATTCAATCTCGCCCCAAACCTCTATGCCCGAGTATTTAGCGTATCTGCTGGGGTCTGGTTAGTACTTCAAATGTTTAATCTCGTTTAATTATTAAAACTTACAATATAATCTTTTAAATATATAGATGACGGCTAAAATGTTTTGTAATGCATTTACTATTAAATTATAAATGATCTAATTTTGAGGTCTTATATATTAATATAGGGTTAAGGTGTACCCAACACCACCTGAAATATAATAATTCAAAAATTTTAAATATGTGTATTTATATAAATATATATATATTAGTGACCCATTAAAATATTTAACAAACATATTTTAAATTTATTTCATTAAAAATATGTCTATTAAAAAAGTTACTCAAATTTATGATCAATTTGTTAATATTTTTTTGAATAAAAAAGTACTTAATTTTTTTTTTCAGAATTTAGTAAAAATAATTAATAGATCGCTAATAATTATTAATTTTAAAAGATAAATTTAGAATTTGGTTTAATGAGAAGTAAATTACTGAACAAGATTTATTTTAATACGTTTTTTAAGTAAAAACATACTTCAAGAATATTTTTTAAAAGTGTTAATGGCTTGGACAAAAGTTTATGTTATCAGAAAAGTTAAGGTGCAAATTAAAAATACCCATGAATTTTTTTATCAAAGTGTATTTAGTATCATATACTTTTTAGAGGTGTAAAAGTATTCATAGTCTTTAAAAATGAGAACAAAAATAATAGTACTGTGATTCCCGTTAGTTGACCGTTAGAGGAAGAGCTTTTGACCAAAAATGCTGATGTGGATGTAGAAGTGGCCATGATATTATCTTAGTTGGAAGTGAAGAAAAATAATAAATATGGCTTGATCATTGCTTTTAGGAGAATAGGCTTTTGTTTTTCTGCTATCTCTTATTTTGTAGTTGCAGAGGAAGATGGAGCTTAAGCTCTCCTACCTACTCTAGCCTATGAGATTGAGGGGGAGGCGTTTTTTTAGTCAATGGCATTTTTGTACTTTAATATTGTAAATACGCCTGGACACCAACCCTAAAAGAAGTAAACGACGTCAACTCTTATTAATGGTAATGGTAATTTTGCGACTATTTTTAAAGTTTATAAGTATTTTTGTATCTTTAAAAAGTATTTGATGTTGGGCTCATTTTGAGTAAAAGTTTACTGGTATTTTTGTCCTTAACCCTTATCAAAATAAAAGGAAGGTCTGTCTAATTAAGTTTAAGCAAGTGAGTTAGGTATTTTACTCTATTTTTTTTTTATTCTGTAGAATCTTTTTTCTTCTTCTAAATTCGGATAACAACCTGTCTTTAACTTGGAACCCTGGAACAAGTTTTGTTCTCTTTAAGTATTAGGTAATTCTTAAATATGATTTTTTTAGAACAATCATCCCAACAATTCCCCCCCCCCCAAAACTTGTTTTTAAAAATTGTTTTATAAAATTATTTTAGGAACATAAAAATTAAAAACAGAATCAAACAAGGCCTTTAATATTTTTTTTAAGTTAAAAATTTGGGAATGACACACCCCCACAAGTTCTTTTGCATCCAATATAGGCCTATGTATGTAAAATATCGTTTTAATAATGCAAAGGAAAAATTAATTAAATGAACCCGTGTGATTATTTTGTTCTTCAATAGAAAAAATAGGTTTTTACATTAAAAGGATTTAAATCCTATAATGCATATCTTTTCCCACAATTTATAATGCATGCATGTTTTCTTACTAACAAAATTCTCGTATGGGAATGCGTGAATGAAAGGTGTGAACGACGCAGAAATTAAGGATACTCAATATCCCGATACCAACTTCTTTGAAGATGACCTTCAAGCTGGCAAACAAATGAACATCAAATTCAACACTCCTCACTCTAACGAGGAGCAGAATAGTGATGCTATTGAGAAAGATCCAGAGAAGTCATCATCTTCTCTAACTTGGGATGACAGTCTGTGGAAAAGAAGCACATCAAACGATGAAGACCTAGTGAAGTTGGCCAATCCTCTACGTCGTTGGGGTATTGGCTCGGAGAAAAGAAGCACATCAGACGATGAAGACCTAGTGAAGTTGGCAAACCCTCTACGTCGTTGGGGTATTGGCTTGGAGAAAAGAAGCACATCGGACGATGAAGACCAAGTGAAGTTGGCCAACCCTCTCCGTCGTTGGGGTATTGGCTCGGAGAAAAGAAGCACATCGGACGATGAAGACCTTGTGAAGTTGGTCAGCCCTATTCTACTTCATTGGGGTGTTGGCTCGGAGAAAAGAAGCACATCGGAGGATGAAGACCAAGTGAAGTTGGCCAACCCTCTCCATCGTTGGGGTATTGGCTCGGAGAAAAGAAGCACATCGAACGATGAAGACCTAGTGAAGTTGGCCAATCCTCTACGTCGTTGGGGTATTGGCTCGGAGAAAAGAAGCACATCGAACGATGAAGACCTTGTGAAGTTGGTCAACCCTATTCTACTTCATTGGGGTGTTGGCTCGGAGAAAAGAAGCACATCGGATGATGAAGACCAAGTGAAGTTGGCCAACCCTCTCCGTCGTTGGGGTATTGGCTCGGAGAAAAGAAGCACATCGGACAATGAAGACTTAGTGAAGTTGGCCAACCCTCTACGTCGTTGGGGTATTGGCTCGGAGAAAAGAAGCACATCGGACGATGAAGACCTAGTGAAGTTGGCCAACCCTCTACGTCGTTGGGGTATTGGCTCGGAGAAAAGAGGCACATCGGACGATGAAGACCTAGTGAAACCGGCCAACCCTCTACGTCGTTGGGGCGTCGGTTCACAAAAAAGAAACGCAATGGTAAATGAGCCTGAGAATTTTTCCTTGAAAGCAATATGCGATGTTAAGGACAAGTTTGTGGGAGAAGATGGCAAGTTTTGTGCAAACTCCGTGGAATCATTACTTGGTTTCGTCATTTCAAAGCTGGGGAAGAACATTGAAGCACTCTCAAGCTCCTTTGTGCCTCATCAAACTCAGTACAGAATATTAGAGGGTGTGCAAAGGGTTTCAAGTCAGGGAGTGATGTGTCACAAGCTGGAATATTACAGGCCTCTATTTTATTGTCATCAAGTGAACGCAACAATCACTTACATAGTTCCCGTGGAAGCTGCTGATGGCACGAGAACACACATTTTGGCTCTTTGCCACCGTGATACAAGAGGCTTAACTTCCCATGTTTTAATCCATCAACACAAGGTCATGCCAGGAACAGTTCCGGTTTGCCATTTCATGGGCTCAGGATCTTTTACTGTGGTTCCAAGAAACAATGAGCTTAAGGCTACTTACTAAGCAAGCCAGGCTAGCCTCTTTGGGTTACGACTTATAAATAAGATCTTCACTCTATCTGTAACACTTTGTAACCCTATCACTATGTGATCTAGTGTGCTGTGTGCTAAATAAAACTGTATGTATAATTACGTGTTATGTAATATGTGTATCATATGAAATAAAAGCATCCATTATATAACCCTGTTTGCCATTTCTCAGTTCTTTTTTTTTGATAATATACATTTCTCAGTTCTCTGACAAGCCAATAATTTCAAAAAGCAAAACTCCTAAGTCTAGAGTCAAGTCTGATACAGTACTTGAAGACTGAGGCCGCATTACATATTAGAACAACATCTCGCAACAGCGAAGATTATATATATATAAGGTTACATTTTGAGATTCCAAGAGGTGACATATATACTTGTGCAACCGCGGAACGATATTATCAAGGGATAGGATAATTAATAATTGTAAAAATCACAGCATTTGGTTAATTAATTGAATTTCATATACTAGGTGAAAAGACCCTCCCTAACAAACAAGGCATTTAGCCTAAAAATCTATGGTGACATGCAGAAGCTAGAAGCCTTGCATTGATTCCATTAACTTCCGTACGTGTCTTTTTCATCAGCATCATGCATGCATGGGTGTCTGTCACTTGCTCGCACAGAATTAATTATTGCCTCCTTTTTGGGAATCAGTTTCCCAAAGATGAGTAGGAAAATCTGGGTCATCCAGATAGGATTTAAATTGTCCAGATTTAATTTTTTTTTAAAAAAATTATTTTAATGGATACTTAAATTAAAATAAAGATAATCTCTTAACTAACATTTTTTTAAAAGATGATTTTTTTTATTTAAAAATCCCCAATTAAAAAAATTAAATCTGAATTATCTAGATTGATCTAGAAAGGGGAAGAGCTCTTCTTACTCATCCTTTTTGGATGAGCTGGGAAATGGGTTCCCTCCTTTTTGAGATCATTCAGACATTTTGAAAACTTTTACTATAGTTTATTAATTAAAGACTCCATTCAAATAGTGTAAAATTAGTAATTAATAGGGGTAAATATGAACCCTCAATGCTTCTATTGATTGGACATTACTAAAATTCAATTAAGGAAGACCAAATGTCTATATCATATATTATTTTGGGTCAAGGTGATTATGAAGTTTTTGCTCATGAGCAATGTTAATCTAAAAGTTTTTTTAGGTTCAATGTTACTCTGAAAAGTGTTAAAATGAAGCAATATTGCCCATTTTTATTGAAAAGTTAACAATCAACGTTAGGTTTTTAATTGAATAGGGCAACATAATTACGTTTTAAAACTTTCGGGGTAACATTGAATTTGAAAAAATTTTCAGGACAACATTAACTCTCAGATAAAACTTCCAAGGCAAATTTTCACTTTAACCCTATTATTTTTTGTTGAATTAATTCTTTTTTAATAATACCACCTCCACATAGATGTTTTGTCAAAAATATAATTTTTTAATCCATTTTATCTCTTATATATCATTTTCCTTAAACTAATTTACTTGATATATAATCTAATATTAGAAATTTTAAGGAGATCATGTTACATTTGTTCAAATTAACCAATTTATTTTATTTTCTTAGTCTATCCAAATTAGTTAAATTGCTCTTATATTATGAACTTGATTTATAATTAACTATTAATGGTATTGCACGACCAATAATTCTAAGGGACAGTCCGACTCAATATAAGGGAAGCACCTTAGCGCAATGATATATTCACCGTCTGGGTTGTTCACTTCATTACTCTAACATGGAGTTTCTTCGTATTGCTTTAGCTTTGTTATGTGTAACCCCACCCCCCCCCCCAAACCAAAAAAAAAAAAAAAATCCATGTTTTATTTTTATCCAAAATTTTATAAGTGTACTTCATGAGGTAATCTTTTGCTCTTTTTTAGAACAAGCTTAAAAGGCATTGGTCATCTTTTTTATATTTTTTTTATTGTAATCTTATCTTACATTAGATGTATATTCCTATTGTATTTGGAACTGTTTATTTGATAATATCGTTCTGATCTTTTTAAAAAAAATCAAATAAAAATGATTGAATTAGAGAAAGAACCAATTGGTTGAAAATTGATAAAAAAAAAAAACGAATTTTGTAATGCGAAAATTGACACTTGACAGACAGCCCCTCATGAAGCCTTGGTGGTAGGCTAGATTTGTTTAGTGACACGCCTGACCAAAATCAAGAGACTTATAATAATATGTAATATACTTTTTGTCAACAAGAAAAAAGTGCATGTGTTTTTGTCCCCCCCCCCCCCCCTCCAAAACGTGGAAACAAGTGGTTATTTTAGTATTTAGATTTGATCAGTTATATGATATCAAACCCAACTCAGGGAAAGCTTTTTAATAAAACTTTCTTTTTATTTATAAGACTCTAACAAGAGATTTTGTTGAAAGAGTTTTAAATTCTTGTCATTCAACTCAACTATGGCTATGGGAGAAGAATCTCTCTTTAATTTTTTCTCTCTCATGTTCCTCTCCTTTTAATTTCCTCCATTACCATTGAATTAAAAATTTGAATGATCCAAATTTAATATTTGATAAAAGTCTGGCTCCATTATTCGATCGTGGATAGTTGTTTTTACCAACTTTATTGGTGTTTAGAAACAGTCATTTAATTCATAGGCAAATTTATATACCAGCATGTCACTGAGAGCCAACTTTAAATCTGAGTTTTATTTTGAATATATGTGTGGGTGGGAATTATTACACAGCAGACTCTCACAATCAGGTTATTTGATCGTTTTATAAAAGGACATGATTGATTCTCACGTTATTATATATATTTAAATAATGCACCTACCACTATTGTTGTCAAATTTGATTGTTGTCAAATTTGATAGTTGACTCTTCCAATTTATCTTTTTTACGTTTCTAGTAGCTTATAAAATTATTTTGAGTCGCTGTTAAACTTTTGTTAGTTGTAAATTTGGTTAAACTCGTGAGTTTACATATCAAATTTACCGTTTTTATATTTGCAGCTTATAACATCATGTTAACTCATACTTACTTTTTCAATTTTATCATACTCATTTGCTTTATATAAGAATTTCATAGATTGGTTAAGTATGATAAATTATTGATGAATTTAATTTCAATTATATGGACTTAAAAAATATTTAAATCAAATTGTTAAAATTTTTATATTTTAATTATTTAATAATACAATATTAATACCTATTTATTGAAAAAAAAATAAACTCTTAAGAGTTTATGATTTGATATCACAATACGAGTTTACGTCACTGTTACAAGTAATTTGGTTAAACTCCTGAGTTTAAAAACCTTGTCTACCACTCTCAAATGTTTTTTGGTGTATCCAACACCAAGACACAAAAAATACTTTACAATGTTAGACATATCTAAAAAATACTTCAGGATGTTGGATGCATCTTATCTTATTACTTTCTCATAACACAGCTAAGAATTTGTTTTTATTAAAAAAAGAAGCTACAAAAAATTATTGATAATGATGTTATAAAAAAGTAAATCTTAACCCTTAAAAGTTGATCAAATGGTAGAGAGGAAGTAAAGTGTAAGAGGAGTGCTGAGTTCTCTTCCCCTTTCTAGGTAGGGCTTATCCACTTGGTAAGTGCAATGTAAAAGCACTAAATTTGTTATAAAATTCAAACGATTTTTAATATTATCCTTATTAATTACATTAAACTTCAATATCATATTATTTTTTATTAAATATGGGTATATATAAAAAATAGTTAATAAACTATCAAAATAATTATAAAAAGGATCGAAAATATCTTCTAGAATACATTTTATAAAATGGAGGGAGGGAATAGCTGTGCCACTCTAATCTTTATTATAACTTTAATTTAATCAAATCATATATACTAAGAAATGAAAGTCAAAATATTTAATATATCTTGAATTGATTGAAATTTTCTAAATTTTCCCTTATTTAATAATCAGTGTTGAAAAACAAAAATATGCTATACATATTTTCTCATGGACATTTTCAATAAGTTAAACTTGTAAAAAGGTCATAACTGACTCTCTAGGGCAGACTTATATTTAGGACAAAAAATTTTTGGCAAACTGAATTTGTAATAAAGATCAAAGTGGTATATGTTGCCAAGTGTACGAGCTATTCTCATCCATTCGCCTTTTTAGAAAAGAAAGTTCAATAATCTCTATCGTGTTTGTTTGAATCAGTGATTGGAATACTTAAAAACAGTTTTTCAATCGTGATTTACGGTATACGAGGTAAGTATGTGACAGGAGTTTTGTCTCGATTTACGTGAAAAGTAACTTATAAGTAATCCAATCGCCAATACAACCATGCCTGATCATTTGAACCATTTGTGGCCCCTGATCAGTACCATTTTACCCCTCCAATAATCCTCCAGTGTCATTAATTTTTCTTTTAATTATTTTTTTTGCCTTTAATTTTTCCTTTAATTATTCAGCAATATAATGGCGAATCCGTCTCTATATAAAGGAAGCACCTTAGTTCAATGGATCAGCGCCTCCCTTCACTTGCTCTTTCTTCCCTTCATACTATCTGTAATGGAGCTGCGTCTTCGTTTTGGTGTTTTAGCTCTTCTGCTATGCATAAACTTCTTTCCACTCACATTATTATAGCTTCTTTGTTTTTAGTTATATATCACAATTATATTATTCGATATTTCATAATAAAGTTAAATGGCAGCTTCTTTAGACATTATGATTTGCTTTGAATATATATTTATATATATATATATATATATATATCTTAGAAGCTTGCCCTTGCTGGGAGTGATGCGACGTCGTCACGTTCGGCTGAACAATACTGGCGTTCAATCTGGCCAGACACTTCTATACCTAAGAATTTAGAGCATCTTTTGGGGTCTGATAAGCACACTTAATTAAAATTCTCACATCTTTATTCCAATTCCATGTTTTAAACGCATTCAAATCAGCTGGCTCTTACAGTATTAGAGGAAACAATAGTGAAGAAGAAAGGGTGTGGAATAAAGGCAAAATTTACATAAACTTAAAAGGATGGATTAAAGTGTAAAAATACCCATGAGTTTTTACCAAAAATGTGTCCATTACCTATGCTTTTCGAAAGTGCAAAATACCCATTAATATTCTAAATGGGAGTTAAAAAATGTCAGAACAATATAACTTAGCATTGTTAAAAATAGAATTGTTAAACATGTTAGAACTGTTAAATATAACCTAACACTAATACTGTTACTTTTTTTGAGGTGGGCCTCACACTATTTTTTATACATATGTATATGTAACCGCGTTAGGATATATTTAATAATTCCCTCAATTTTGCTTGCATTTTCAATGTACATGTGTATATTTGCACCTCTAAAAAGGATACAATACTGGGCGCATTTTCAGTAAAACCTCATGGATAATTTTGCATCTTAGCACAAACTTAAATTTTCCCCCTTAAAAATTTGGAAAGAAAAATTAATTAAATGAACCTGTGTGACTATAAATATTCATACAGATCCACTCATCTTACCTACTGATCTCTACTCTTACTGCCTATAATATTTATGAATATACAAACATTAATGTCAAAACACGATCAATGTCTATGATTCAATATCTTTTTCCCGACCATTTATAATGCATTGCATGTTTTCTCATGCTTGTACGATATCTTTAATGGACAATTATTCATTTGTGAATGCGTCAAAGGTGTGAGCGATGCAGAAAATAAAGATAATACTCAATATCCCTATACCAGTTTCTTTGAAGACGAACTTTATGCTGGCAAACAAATGAACATAATATTTAACAGCCCTTACGCTGACGAGGAGCAGAAAAGTAATCCTACGGAGAAAGATCCAGAGAAGTCTTCATGGAAAAGAAACACAATGATAAATGTCCATGAGAATTTAAGCATGGAAGCAATATGCAATGCCAAAGAAAGGATTGTGGGAGAAGATGACAAGTTTTGTGCAGAGTCCGTGGAATCATTAATTGATTTCATCATTTAAAAGTTGGGGAAGTAGATTGAAGCACTCACAAGCTCCTTTGTGCCCCATCAAACTCAGTACAAAATATTGAAGGGTGTACATAAGGTTTCAAGTGAAGGAGTGATGTGTCACAAGTTGAATTTTGAGAAGCCTGTGTTGTATTGTCATCCAGTGAACGCAACAATCACTTACATAGTTCCAATGGAAGCTGGTGATGGCACGAGAACAAGCATAGTGGCTCTTTGCCACTGTGATACAAGAGGTCTGGATCCACATAAGTTGTTCCATCAATTCAAGGTCAAGCCAGGAACAGTTCCAGTTTGCAATTTCTTGTGCTCAGGAGCCATTTCTTGGGTTCCAAGAAACAATGAGCTTAAGGCTGCTTTCTAACCAAGCTAGGTTAGTCTCTTTAGGGTTACAACTACTTCAAAATAAAAGCATCACTCTGAAACATTTTGTAGCCCTATATATGAGTTCCAATGTGTTGAGTGCTAGATAAAACTATCCGTATAATGTTTGTGTCTGTATAATATATGTAATAAAAGCATCAATTCTATAACCCTGTTTGCAATTTCAGTTTTATGAAAAACCAATAATAAAAAGCAAAACTTCTTGTTCTAGATACAGTACTTGAAGACTAAGCCCACATTTACTTAATTAGAACCAAAACTTAAAAAAAAAAAAAAAAAAAAAAAAGAATCCAGCAATTTTCATTTTGAATCATCGAATTCACTGGCATTATCTAAAAATTTTGCGAGCCTTGGAAAATTGTAATGGTGATTCCTATCTGATAAGTGTATTATAGCTATCCTGTTTCTAATCCTACGCGGTGATCAACACTATATGTATGTTCACATATAATAAATTAAAGTTGTTACGTTTAGCTAATATCTAACCAAGTCCATACCAGTTAGTCTGAACCAGAAATGTTGGATAGTGACACTTTGCATATTCAGAAATTATGCTTCTATAGTTATGCCACCACCAGGAATTCGTCCAACGCAACGACATTTAATTTGTTGTAACTAAAGAATTTACGACCATCTAACTAGTTATATATATATTTTTTTTGTAGCATGCTTAGATGCAACCAAAATTTTCTTTTGCACAGAATAATATTTTGTGCTTTTTTAGAACTAGCTAGGCTTAAATGGCATTGGTTAGCCTTTTTTTATATCGTTTTTTCAATTTTAATCTTGTTTTGCTTTAGATGTATATTCGCAGATTGCTCTTGTTGTTTTTAGAACTGTTTATTTGATAATATCATTTTGATTTTTTATAGAAAAATCAAATAAAAACAATTGAATTAGAAAAAGAACCAATTGGTTTAAAATTGATCAAAACAAACAAAAAAATATATATTTTTGTAATGTGAAAATTGACAGACAGCCCCACACAAGAAGCCTGTATAACCAAAATCAAGAGACTTATAATAAAATGTAATATATGTTTGTTAAAAAGAAAGGTACGGGTGTTTTTGTTTTTCTCCCTGTTTTAAATGTGGAAACATGTGATATTATTGATTTGGATTTGATCAGTTATATGATATCAAACCCAAACTAATGAAAGCTATTTTAATAAAATTTTATTTTTATTTATAAGACTCGAACAAGATAGTTTGTTGAAAGAGTTTTTTAATTCTTTTCATTCAACTCAAGCATGGGAGAGGAATCTCTCTGTGTTTTAATTTTCCTTTCCCTCGTTTCCCTCTCCTTTTAATTTCCTTCATTATAATTGGATTAAAATTTGACTGATCTAGATTTAATATTTTGTAGAACTATTATTAGCCGAGCGATCAGAAGCTCTTATATTTTCCCTTTCATAGTTATATATATATATAACTATATTCTTAAAATATTTTATAAAGTAATTTTTTTTCTTATTTTTTACTACCGTTCTAAAGTGTTCAAACCAAATAGTTTAGGAATCTGTGGTAACTTGAATTATAGCTTTACTCATTTATTTAATTATACTCATACAACATACGTAAAATCATTCAAAATAAGTTGATCCAAAAAAATGCGTAGTCCTTAATATATATATTTATATATGGAGGGGTTACATAAAAGGGAAAGGTACAGGGTCATAAGAGGTGGATCAGTTGTCTATGCCATGAACTCATCATATATTATTAATAAAATAATTAATTAATAATTGTAAGGTTGAGTTGGACTCTATATAAAGGAGGCACCTTATCGCAATTATTCATTCACCCTCTGCTAAAATAATGGAGCTTCTTCGTAATGATGTTTTCGCTTTGTTATATGTGTAAGTTGTTTTCCCCCACTTTTTCAAACCCCACGTTTAGATATTTTTATCTATAAAATTTTGTAAATTGATTAGCTTCATTAGTCGGACTCATTGGTTAGCCTTTTTAATATTTTTTTTATTTTAGCTATATCAAAAAATGAGGATGAATTGAATATGCATGTGTTTTGGTTTGGATGCATTTAATTGGCAGATTGCGCTTTTTGTGAGTGATACGACGTCGTTACGCTCAGCTTAAGAATACCGGCATTCAATTTGGCCACACACTCCGATGGCTGAGAATTTGAACTATATCTTCTATCTGAATTATGTTTGCGTCTTGTATAATATTTGCACGTAATAAAAGTATCAGTTCTATAACCCTGCTAGCAAAACTCCTCGTTCTAGAGCCTCCAGTCTGATACAGTACTTGAAGACTAGGACACATTTTGATAATTATTACAACCAATATTTTTTTTCTTTTAAAAAAAAGAAAGAATCCGGAAATTTCCAATTTGAATCATCACATTCACTGGCATGAGGTCTTGTTGACTATGACACAATCGCTGATGAAGAGGCCTTTCATAACTTACAACTGTGGGTATCTAAGGTTATAACACGTGTTTCTCACGATATATTAATCAGAAGAAACTAAGAACAATTAATCATTGTAATAAGATTTATTATTATTTAAAATAATTAATAATAACATGAGTTCGTCTACTGTTCAACCGGCAGTTTCAGAAACAGATCCACCAGGGCCAATTTCCACATTCAAGCATCAAATTCAGTGACATGCATGAAGAAGATACATGTGTTCGTGTCATCCCATGTAACTGTTCCTCACTATATTAGTATGACACCTGCGTACGTGCGTAGATCATCTGGAAGAAACCATGCATGGGATCCACTAGCTTAAGTGTCTGCTTCTCATCCATTCGCTTTTTAAAAAAGTTAGTTCAATAATTTCTATCATTTGAACAATTTGTGGCCCCTGATGTATGATCGGTGCTAAAGATATGATAAGAATGAGGATAAATAACTTCGCTAAATAAGAATGACAGTAGAAGCTCTCTTCTCACCTCTAATAACAGCAGGAATCTCACTGCTAAGAAGAGTAGGAAGCCAAAGAGGATCTCCAGGAAATAATATTTGGTTTATTTATGCATACCCAAGCCTAATGCAGCTTAAGGTATTTATAGAATCTGAAATACAATTGAAGTAAATGGCCTTTCCTATAATGACGAGGATAAATACGAAACTGACTTAGTGGACTTGTGATAAGCCTAAAGTCCCGGATTATTTTTCTCACCGACGCCCCAGTGATTGACTCAACAAAAATTTAATTAATAAAACAAGACAGACTCTTCTTTAATGACAAAATAATAGTCAAGACCTAGTTTAACTTTAATTGTTCTCTCGTTTTGCGCTGTTGATAAGTCACTATTGGTTTGGGAGTCGTATCATTACTCCCTTCCTGGAAAACCGACTTGTCCTCAAGGCGAAAATCTGGATATTGACAAACGAGCAAGTCATATTCTTCCCAAACTTGATTCTTCTGCAAGGCGGTCTTTCCATTTAATAAGCAGCTCTAAAGTCTTAGCATGCCATCGATGAGCCAGCACTGTGCCTGGTTCGAGTAAAAGCTCAAAATCAGCAGAACGAGGAAGTGCGGCTGGTGGATCGGACGGGGCTTGGTCATGTGAAAGACACAGTAAGGAGACATGAAAAATGGGGTGAATTCGTGCTGAAGGAGGTAGCTCAAGCTCATAAGCGACCTCGCCGATGCGGCGTACGAACTTATAAGATCCAAAGAATCTGGGAGAAAGTTTGGCAAATGATAAGTATATATTTCTATATTAAATAAGTGTGGATTCTGAGATACAATTTATTAAATTTATTAATATTTTATGCTAATTTAATCATCTTTTATATATTTTTTATCTTTTAATTAATTATATATAGGATATTTTGATATAAAATCTACTTATATGTTAATTTATTTTGCAGGGGATATTATAAGATTCAAATGAGAACAAAATATTAATATAATATATTTATATTATAAGATAATCGATAAAAAGAAAAAGATAAATCAAGATATTGTGATAGAGAAGCACACAAATAGGCAATGTATACCTATATATATGCTAAGAGTAGCAAGAAGGAGGTGTGTTCTATTTTCTTACTTGGTGACGGCAAGACAAGAGCTTTAGTGGAGGAAGATTAAAGTTTGGAGATGTAGAAGAGTAACAGTACGGATAAAAATTAGGCATTGAGTTTTTGTCTCTCCTTTCCTTTATTTTCTTTATTTTGTCTTTGGTTATCTGTTATTTTGGTCATGACAATGTTCAGTTTATATAGTTAAACCGTTGGTTTTGGATTATTTAGTTTGATTATGAATTAGTGGATGATAATTTTTTCCATTAATTTGATTTAATGTTATATTTGTTGATTTAATTGTGTGTTGGATTATCCTGAAATAAGAGACATCTGATTGAGATTATTTTGGTATTCTAAAGGAGCCTAGACATAGGGAATTTAGATTAGATCTTCAATTGAATCATGTAGGATTAGGTTTTCGAATTTAATTTGCTTGTAGGATAGACATACATCTACCGGCCCTACATAGTCTCATTAGGTTTACACTTAAATTAATCCAATTAAGTACTAATTGCCTAAGACATTAGGAATTATATAGTTTGAATCGCTTTTAGTGGATCGAAAGACACTCTTAGGTAATTAAAAGTCCTAGACTAGCAAATGTAACTTTAAATGCAATTAAGGGTAGAAATTAGACACTCAGAAGTAATCAAAACTATAATAATTCAAGTTACCGCTTAAAATTTAAAATCATCATTATCCTTAATCATAATTATAGTTAGATTTACTTTTCTTTCTTTTTTAGTTAGCTTTTATTCCTACTTTCTATTCAAATTGTCAACTTAAACAAAAGTATAAAGTCATTGCTCAACTGCATTGTTGGTACCAAGTCCTCATGGGTACGATATATTATTCTCTTTTTATTACTTAATACGGCCCATGCACTTTCAGAGTCTTAAGCTCTATATTTTACCCCTATTAGTGAATTTCTGGTGGGCAAGCGAGCGTTGCCTGAAAGGTTGAAGTCGGAGGAAAACAAAATAGCCAATATTAAATGTGAGTTCCCGGTGGTGTTGGTTGGCATATGTATTCATCCAATCTTGAGTATTTTTTCAAATTTTCCTGGAGCAATTTCAGGATGGTGTCCTTGGTTAACAACTGGTCACCCAATTCTACTATCCGAGTTTCACCTGGTATAAACAGATGTAGTGGTGGTGCATCCCTACCATATACTGCCTTGAAGGGAGTGATGTGAGTGGAAGAATAGAAACTTGTATTAAACGAATATTCTGCCCAGCAGAAATACTTGCTCCATGACTTAGGTTATTCATGGGCAAAACTTCGTTCTTAGGTTATTCATGGGCAAAACATCGTAAATAAGCTTCAAGACAGTGATTAACAACCTTCGTTTGGCCATCTATATGGGGATGGTAGGCCGTACTCATCCTTAACCGTGTTTGGCTGACCTTAAATAATTCCTACCAAAAAACACTGAGAAAGAGTGGGTCTCGGTCAGATATAATCGATTGTGGGATGCCGTGGAGGTGAACTATTGTTTCACAGAATTTTGCAGCCACTGATTTTGCTGTGTATGGGTGGCATAGTGGAATGAAGTGGCAATATTTGCTAAGACAATCCACCACAACGAGGATAGTATATATCATAAGTTCCGAACTTAGGTAAGCCTACTATGAAATCCATGAAGATATCTTCCCAAATCTCACTACTACAGAATATATATTTTACCTCCTTAAAGGACGTCCCTTTTTAAAAAAGGGAGGTAAAAAATAAAGACGGTGGCATTTTTATAATTATGAGTGAGAACTGAATAACTTTAGACGTCCCCAATTTAAATAGGGACGTCTAAAGTGTGAATTTACAGACTTTAGACATCCCTATTTGAATTAGGGACATCTAAAGTAAAAAAAAAAAAATTTACTTTAGACGTCCCCAATTAAAATTGGGGACATCTAATGCTGTAAAAAAAATTTTTCTTTTTTAAATGAGGGACGCCAAAGGGTGTCCCTCATCCAAAAAAAAAAAAATTAAAGCTTTAGACGTCCCCAATATATATGGGGACGTCTAAAGTGTGACTTTAGCGTCCCCAATTTGAATTGGGGACGTCTAAAGTAAAAAAAAAAAATTTTAAAAAATAACTAAATAACTTTAGACATCCCTAAATTAAATCGAGAACCTAAAAAACAATTCAAATTTTTTCTGATAGTCTTTATTTGTCAGTTTTATATTACTTTTACACTCACCTTTTCCTTCCCATCGCCACAAACACAATAAGAGACACTACCACCACGCCTTGAACTCTTGTTTCTTCTTCTTTATATGCTCCTTTTACTCTTGCTTCTTCCTTTTTCTCTCTTTTTTTCACCTCCAAATCTATAATGCTTTCTTACCTTTTTTTTATTATTTTATCCTCTTTCTCTTTTTTCTTTGGGTTTTCCTTCTATTTTATCTTCTAACTTGTGTTGTTATGGTTTGTAGATCAGGATTCTGAAACATGCTTCATGGCTACGTTCCCGCTGAGAAAACGAGGTTCATCTCTCCCTGTCGCTCTTCTCTATTCATTATTACGAGAAAATGAATTTCAATAATAGAAGAAAATAAGTTTTTTGCAACTAATTTCTCTTATTGTTTTCATCTTCTCCCTATGAGATTTCAGCTTTGGAGTTATTATTGTGTAGATTTGGATTGTAGATACTAGATCTGTAGTTTTATTGACGATGATCTGTAATTTCTGGGTTTAAATACTGTTTAGTTCAAATCTGTAATATAAACGATTTTTTTTTTTTTAAAAAAAGCACTTTAGATGTCCCCAATTTAAAATGGGGACGTCTAAAGTGTCAGTGTAGCATTTTAGACGTCCCTTTTTAAAATGGGGACATCTAAAGTCCAGACTTTAGACGTCTTTTTATCTATGGACGTTATTGTCATTTTTTACTACGTCTCTCACATAAACGTCCCCTTATTTTCAGACGTTAAAAGGCCTAAAAAAGAATGTTAAAACGTTTTTTGTAATAGTGTCTGTGTTGGCATTGGTATAGGTTGTAGCAACCCTATAGGTGATAACGTTTCAGATTTATTCTTTTGACACACAAAGCACTGCTGCACTAATGCTTTCACATAGCTTTCATTTGTGGCCAATAAAACAGTGTTAGACAACCTCTTTAGAGTCTTTAAAGAAACCCACATGCCCTCCCGAGGGTGTTATATGTGCTTCTTCGAGCAATTTAGCACGCAAGGATGACCCTCGAGGAATGACGACTAATCTTCCATTATAGTAAAGACGCTGCTGTGCCAAAGGATACTCGAGTTTAGAGTTAGGATCCTGGGTCAAAGCATCAATGATCGGGGCAGTAAATGGATCCTATAACAGTGAATTTTCAAGATTCAGGAAATCTAATGGAACAGGAACTACAAGATGCAGAAAATCCACATGCTATCAACCCTTACATTATTCTTTCCAGCCATGTACACAATGCTAAAATCGAATGGTAATAGTTTGAGAATGAGATGCAGGTTGGTATCGGTGAGGGTGCGCTGTTCCATCAACATTCTGAGACTGTTATGATTTGTTCTCACAATGAAATGGTGACCAAGTAAGTAATGACGCCACTGTTGTAAAGCTAAAACCATGGTCAATAATTCATGATCATAGGCAGATCTATATCTGTTTGAAAAGGGGAAACCCTTACTAAAGAAGGCAATTGGGTGATTGTGTTGCAGAAAGATGGCCCCAACCCCTTCTATGGAAGCATCACACTCCACAATGAATTCAGATGTAAAATCTAAAAGTTTAAGCATTAGGCTGTTATTAAAGCGTGTTTGAGTTTTTCAACACCACTACAAAAAACACAAACTGTGGCACTTAATTTAAAGAACACTCTGGCGTTTGGGAATCACCATAACTTTCCGCACCATTAAAACAAATCACGGCGCTTTTTGAATATATGGAGCACCATAGTTTGATTATTTAATTTTTTTTTTTTTAAATATAAAGCTATGACGTTTGTATGGGGAAGTATCATAGGAAGTTGGGCACTTCCTATGATGCTTCTCCAAGAAAGGGTCATAGAATGACTTCCTATGGCAATAGGAAATGCCATTGGAAGCCATTTCCTTCCAATGGCGCTTCCTATAGGAAGTCAATGACTTCCAATGACACTTCCCTGGAGAAGCGTTATAGAAAGTCTTTTTTAAAAAAAAATCGTAATTATTTTATTTTTCTAATGTAAACCTCCGTTTACAATCTAAAATCCATAGCAATTTATAATGCCATTCATAGTAAAATAAAATAAAATAGTACATATCTTTTATAATATCGTGTCATCGTGTATCAAGCATAAAAGAACTTCAGCATTTAAGTTGCTTAAACTTGAGCCATACACGTTACTTCTACGGAGGATTAAACTAAGTATTATTATATTTATAAGCTCAAAAATAAAAAAAACTTATAATATATAGGAAGTTCAAGAAGACAGAGTTGAAACTTCAAATAAATACCAGACCACAAAATTATGAACACATATATAAGATTCATGACAGATTTTAACTAAAAAAATGTGGACAAATGTTGAAAGAAAAACACTTACACAATAGGAAGCTTCTGAAGGAGGCAAGACAAGAAGGAAAAAAACACGTGGGAGAGGAAACTTTGAACTGCAACGGAGTTCTAGGAAATAGGGGAGTTAGAGAGAACACGGGAAGATGAAAATGAAAATGACGAGCTATGGGAATCATATAACACTCTGTATACAAGATGAGAGAAGCTACGACGCCTTCACATAAAGCGCCATAGCTTCCCTATTTTTTTAAATAAATAAATAAAAGAAACCTTGTTAATTATAAGCACCTTGTATGGCGCTTTATATAAAATAAGGTAATTAAACCCGGACCGGTCAGTGAACCGGTTGAGGCACTGAGTCAAGAGGCAGTGGGTCAAACCAGAGCTAAATCGAGACCAAACCGGTGAGAAATACACTACTACAAAAAGGGGCTATAACGTCCCAAATTTGGCACCTTTAACGTCCCAAAACGGGGGGGACGTATATACTGGGGGCATAGTAAGTTGTAAGAAAAGACGTCCCAAATAATAGGGACGTCTAAGGTGAGACTCTAGACATCCCAAATTGTAATTTGAGACGTCTAAAGTCCCCCCTGGTGGGACTTTAGACCTCCCAGTTCTTAATTTGGGACGTCTAAAAGTTAGGTTTTTTTTTATACCATAATTTATATTCTGTATTACCCAGCGAATTCAAACTGCAGAAACAGAATAGAAGATGGATTCATAAACCACACTGTCCGTTACAAACTGGTAAGGACATCCAGCACTACAATCTTTACTATATATACATACAATAACAACTCATACAACCTACTACTATATATATCAACAATAACAACCAGAAAGTGTCAAAACGCTGTCATCACACAACTACAACAACTGATATAAAATAAAAAGTTTACTGCTCTATATGTTGAAGATGTCCAGCCAAAAGATCTTTGATCAAATCAAGGTCTTCACGTAGGTAGGCATCTTCATTATCAAAAATCTGAAAATTAGAAAGTAAGCTTTGATGAAATGAATCTAAAGCAAATGAATTAATTAGCATTTCGATTAGAACACCAAAAATATTATAATTTGAGAATGAAGAAGCGATTACCTTTTCAAAATCGCTAGTAATTCCACTTTGAGTTATGTTATACATATAAAGTATAACATAATATCCGCATTCAGTGTTGCCAGGTTGTTGAGGGCAATTTAAATCAAAGGGATGCAATTGGTTGTTAAAATCAATAAAGGTATGTATAAAAGAACCGTCAATGAAACAATTAGCTAGGATCGAATGTACTTACTATCGGATAGAACCACTTTGGCTTTTTAACAACTGTACCCTCGCGTGACCCACCTAGGACTCTATATGTTTTACAAGCACTATCATGAAAATCAAAATGAACAGAAATTAGAACTATTCATTTTTGTAAAGAATCAATGAAATACAAACAGAATAACTTACGTGTCGAAGACGGATTTTGTATCTTTATCTGGCTTTTTACCCAAGGGATCAAACCAATAGACTACGTGGCGGCGGGGACATATAACACACAAACTCCAGTGGTAACTTTAACAACATGTACACATTAAAATGAAGTTAGATGAGAAGAAAATTATTTATAAAACTTCTTAAATTGACAAAATGTAAATACGAACCGTTGAACAATGGGTGCTAGATAACAACGAAGTTTGGTCTGTCCCATTGCGTAGCCGACATAGTGAGTCCTATGCGCCACAGTACAAGTATCCCCTGTCGTATTCGCATGACATAAGAATCCATACCAATCATGTCTTTCCATGTTTATGCAGAGACCATACAAGGTGCTATAATAGAATTAAAATAAGGAATGAATTATTGAATGTATGAAATCAAAAAACCACTAAATGAATTCTATGGGAAAATTGAAAAATAAAAAACTTACCGGACTGCAAATTTCACCCAGCCTGCATCTATCTCCTCCAACCTGATAAACTGCTTGAGATCTGTATTGTCAATCGTGTAGGGATACTCCACTTCGCCCACAATCCCTGGAGGCATCTTCAAGTCAATCTGTTTAATGCCCTTGTAGATCTGTTGCAGTCGTGCTAAGTACGGCCATTTCCTCGCAGCTTCGTCATCCTTTTAGAACATCAAAAAACAAATTTTTATTAGGATGCCAACATATTTTCAGTAATAGTAAGGTAATTCCTACCATTGGAGGTGTTGCGTCTGAACCAATAAGATTGTGAGGCTAAAGAATGAAAGATCCTATCGCTTGACCTAACGTGCCAACCTCTGGATCAGGAACAGGGATGGTTATACCTTCTTCCTTCTTTCTAACACTCATCACATTCACCCTTCAAAAATCCTCCGGAATTTGCTGATGATGGTGGGTGGTAACACGTGTGTGAACGAGAGCATCAGCAACAACACGCAACAGTGAATCATCCAAATAGAGGGTGTAAGGGTCTCCCGACACTGGAGTGGGAGAAGGGTCGCCAAGTGATTCCTCCAGAGGGTTGTAACTTCCTCTGGTGCTATTGAAGGCCGGGGATTCCTGAGTTCTATGCTCATCCCTTGCCCTTTATGCTTCGAACATCTTTGCCATTTCAAGTTGAAGCTCTGGCAATAGCTCTTGTCGGAGCTTGTCGCGAAGGTTGGCCTCGATCTCTCGTTCGAGCTCCTCTCAAATCTTGGCCACAACGTTCTTATAGGTTCCAGCTTGTGACAAATAACGTGGGTCTCGTCCAAAATACCTCGCGGCACTAACTCCCCGTGTCTCTCCTCGAACACAACCAAGGTCATCTACCTTCCCAATAGCCGTCGACAAGATGTCCATCTGTCTACTTGGATTGAATGAACCTTGGCTACTCTACTCGTCCAGTTCATCCTGTAACATACAGTTTATCGTAAATGTATCGAAACCACTCGCGATATGTAAAAAATTAGGTACTTATGGTATAACTACTTACAATCCTCGCAGCAACCTCAGCAACAGTCGGATTTATGTGCTTCCCAGCCTTAATCCTCCCTGCTTTTCATTTTTTGTGACGTGGAGGAGGTGCCGGTGGCTGGATAACGACGCTAGGATCAGATTCCGCTGCTTCCTTCATTTTCTCTAACTCTTCTTTCATCATTTGCCGCTCAAGCTTCCGATATCCACCACGAGACATGTAATGTTGATATTTATTTTCTGCTTGCCTCTGTGCATTTGCTGCACTTAATTTCTATAAATGAAAAACAACAAAAAATAAATCAACGATATAAAATATATGAAAATTACAAGTTCTATATCATGATGACAGAAATCTTACCAAAAACTCAGGATCTGCTCGTGATGCCGCAAACAACCTCCACTCCTCTGGAGACAAATATGTATACTGTGCACATAGATCCTTACCCCTAAGGGCCCCTTGAATGTACCGTGCTGTTAGCTTGTTCTTGAAACCTTTCCATCATACACGAACCTCATCCATCCGATGCCTATACATCTCCGTGGTGTCTGGGACATCGTATGTTTGCTGCAAGGTAAAACATAAGATTATTATATTTCAAACAATAAGAACAAAGCTACAATGCATCAAAACTTATATACCAAAAGTTGCTGCCAAATCATGTTTTTCGTTTTTGGGGGAACCAATCTCCAATTATCGTAGGCAATGCGCACTTTGCTTCGACCCAAAAACCCTGCGTAGCTAATGAAGTGGTCTTCCTCAAGACCAACTGGATTCAGATTGTCATCGAAGTCTATATGCAGCCTCTCCTGTTGATGTTCATGACGTGCAACCAATGCTCCCATCTTTGTACAGCCTCTAACCCTCCTTCTTGCAGGGGGTTCAACTCTAGGCCTTTCGTCATTGCTAGAGCTTTCATCATCTCTACGCCTCTCGTCATCACTAGAGTTGTCCATATTCCTGTTAACACAAAAAGCGACATCAGAAACGTAAATAAATTGCAATAAAAATGAAATATACTAAGCGGGAAGTAAAACAGAAAAAACACAGTTCTCGTTTATAAATTAAGGTCTTACTCTATATTGTTTCCCATAGTCCTTCACCATGGTCATTTCTTACAGCATATTCTTCATCATCTACCAATTCTACTTTATTTGTTCGAGGTGTAGTTGTTGTGAAAGGTGGTGTGTCATCAAGGTTGAAGGTCGGATCACCATACTTCTGTTTTTTACTTTTAAGGACAATAGACATGTTTTTGCTCGCAGGATCGGTGACATAAAACACTTGTTTCGCCTGGCTTGCTAAAATGAAGGGCTCGTCTCTATAGCCAACTCTTCGAAGATCGACTGAGACAAATCCAAATTGTTTATCTATTACCACGGCATTATTGCTAACCCACTTACATTTAAATAAATCAACTTTGAACTTGTTGTATGTCATCTCTCATATTTCTTCTATAACTCCATAATAGGCCATAGACGCTAATATGGGGTTTTTGTCTCTCGAACTGGAAAAGTGCATATATTCAGCTTCTACCATGACCCCACTATTTTGCATAGTACTTCTGTCATCTTGCTCTTTCGTATAGAAAGAATAGCCATTTATATCATAACCGATCCAAGTAATGACCTGAAACGAAGGCCCCCAAGCTAGCCACTCGATTGTCTCAGACACACCGGTCTCGTGCAAAACCTTTTCCTCGAACCACTGCATGAATGTCTTGTTTTGCTCAATAGCAATCTGCATGTCATTCTTCCTTGGGTTCTTGTTCTTCAAAGTCTTTCTGTGTTCATCTATGTAAGGTTGAACTTCTTCCATATTATTCAGGATATACAGGTGGGCTTGCAACACCTCTTCACGAGGAACATTCTTCACTTTCAGTCCTCGTGTTCCCTTGCTTCTCCCTTCTTCATGCCGAGATTGTTCTTTCTTTCCTGACATATAATCTTTGCAAAACTCCATAGCCTCCCCAACTACATATCTTTCTACTATTGAGGCTTCTGGTCGATAAGGATTTTTAGAATACCCTTTTAAGATCTTCATGCATCGCTCGAAAGGGTACATCCACCTCAGGTAAACTGGACCGCATAGCCTTACCTCCCTTACCAAATCAACTACCAAATGCACCATTATATCAAAAAATGAAGGAGGAAAATGCATCTCTAGTTGTGACAAAATAATGTAACCCTCATTTTCGAGTTCATCCAACTTTTCAGTGTCAATGACTTTGTTACAGATAGCATTGAAGAAAACGCACAATCTTGTCACGGTGGTTCGTACTTCATCTTTCATTATGCCTCTAATAGCTACCGGTAATAGTTGTTGCATCAACATATGATAATCATGGGACTTCATTCCCACTAACTTCAAATCATCCATTGAGACACATCTTCTCACATTCAAGGAATACCCTTGCGGCACCTTAATTTTATGCAAACACCCACACAAACTTCTTTTCTCTGCTTTTGATAGTGTATGCACTGCTGGCTCCATGTATGCCCTCCTACCATCATCTCTTAATTGTGGATGTAACTGTTCTCTTATTCCCATATCGACAAGGTCTAATCTCGCATTAATCCCATCCTTAGTCTTCCCTGGTATGTGCAAAAGCGTACTGATAAGGCTATCACAAACATTCTTCTCCACATGCATCACATCAATATTGTGTCTCACGTCAAGCGTAGCCAATATAGAAGATCAAAGAAAATGTATCTCTTCTTCCATATGTTCTTCTCACCCGCAACCCTATGATTCTTACCAAAAGTGACATTGATACATTCCACTCGACTGTAGACTTCCTCTCTAGTTAATGACTTTAGAGCCATTCCATGCTCTGGTAAGCCGTTAAACCGCTTTCTTAGCCTACAATACGGGTGGAACCAATGAAGAAACCTCCTGTGGCCAAGGTAGACAGTTTTTCTTCCATGCTTTAGTTGTTGGAAGTGTGTGTCTGCTTCACATATTGGGCATGCTTTGTGACCCTTCACGCTGTACCCTGACAAGTTTCCGTACGCAGGGAAGTCATTTATCGTTGTGAAAATCATTGCACGTAGCTTGAAAGACTCCTTCTTATAAGCATCAAACACATCTACGCCTTCCTCCCACAACTTCTTCAAGTCCTCAATCAAATGCGCCAAATAGACATCAATATCGTTCCCTGGCTATTTTGGTCCAGAAATCATCATAGATAGCATCATATACTTACGTTTCATACATAGCCAGGGAGGCAAGTTGTATATTACAAGGAGAACCGGCCACACACTATGTGTGCTAGTAAGAGTTCTATACGGATTGATGTCGTCTGTACAAAACCCAAGCCGTAGGTTTCTCGGCTCGCTGCCAAATTGAGGGAACATTTCATCTATTTTTTGCCATTATGGAGAGTCAGCTGGGTGCCGAAGATATTTCCCATCAGATATTCTCTCATCAGAGTGCCATCTCAACTTCTTCGCTTTTGTTGCAGTCGCAAACAAACGTTTAAAACGTGGTATTATTGGAAGATACCACATAACCTTTAAAGGTTGCCTTTTACTTGTCACATCACCACAACCACCATCTTTTTTCACTTTGTATCGTGCAGTTTTACACTTAGGACACTCACTAAGACCTCCATACTCATTTCTGTACAGTACGCAGTCATTAGGGCAAGCATGTATCTTTTTATACTCCATACCCATCGTAGACAGGATTTTCTTGGCCTCATACATACGATTTGGAAGTACATTATCCTCTGGAAACATATCACACAATAGTTCAAGCAGCAATGTGAAACTACTATCGGTCCACCCACAAGTTGCCTTTAAGTTAACCAAATGTAATGTTCCCGTCAGCCGCGTGTACTTACTACCACTGTACAATGGTGTCTCTGCATCACTCCACAGGCTGTCATACTCCTGTGACTGCGCAAAGGATTCTGCCTCAACATCGTTAATCATTTTCTCCATTCTATCTTCACCTATGATATCCACATCTTCCATCTTGTGCGACGGACAATCCGTTACTTCCTCACCATGCCATATTCACCTTGTGTATCACAGATTTATTCAATCACAAAGTAGGTGATCCTTTATGACATCAACATCCCGTCGACTCTCATTCAAACAATTGACACAAGGACAAAAATACTTCCCATTTTTTGCAGGAGCATTCTTTTTAGCGAATTCAATAAATTCTTCCACCCCTTTCTCATATTCTTCACTAGTTCTCAAAGCATTTATTCAACTATGATCTATTTTGTTACCACCTAAGGCATTCCCAATAACATTCACACGTTTAGTACAATTGTCAACGACATATGACGGGATTGCCTAATTAATTATCAACCCAATTTAGGATTTTAAAATATGGGCTTAATAACTTTATTGCCCCCTTCTAGCCTCCCCTCTTCTCTTAAAAGGGTTTTAGTGCTATGTAACTTATTTTTTTAATAAGTATATGTATATAAACATTAATGTATAATAAAATAAATATAATAAGATTAAATTAAAGAATTTTTTTGAGGTTTGGAAGATTTAAAAAAAAACGAGTTTCATATTAACAAAACAATTTTAAGTTGAGTTCTTCCAAAAATAAAATTGTTTTATTGAAAATATTTAGATAAAAATCATTTAATGAATATTGGGGTTATGGTTTTCTTTTTAGTTTTGGCTTGAATTATTCTTCATAATTCATTTGGAATACAAGAATTTCTTTAATTTAAACAAATCATATTTTATTTTATTATATATACTAATTAATGGTATACACAAGTAAATTTATATTTAAACAAGAAAATAAACCATTGCACTGGAGTTTCTGAATACATGCAATTTAAACAATATAAGCACACCAAACACACCAGGCTAATCTCAACCATCTCAATATAAGCAATATATAAGCACAATCTCAACCATTTCAAGTAAATTTATATTTCAAAAAAAAATATATACATACCATTCTGTTACAAAAAAAACAAGAAGAAAATAAACGAACCTAATCAGGGGCGCCCACTAGTTTGCTGGAAAGGTAGAGAAGACGTTGGAGATCCACGGTGGTGTGCACAACAATGGAAGGAAGGAGGTGGAGGAGAGCAAAAATCTACACACTGTGGAGGAGGTGAAGTTGCAGCAAGGTCGACTGGTTGCGTGCGTTGAAGAAACAAAGAAACAAAGGAGTTGAAGAAACAAAGAGGAAGAAGAAGGGAGGAGGGAGGAGTTGAAGAAAAACAAAGAGGAAGAAGAACGAAGGAGGGAGGAGTTAAAGAACAACAAAGAGGAAGAAGAAGGGAGGAGGGATGCCGACGGTGGGTGGGGGAGGAGTAAGAAGAGTAAAGTGAAGATGAGAAGACATGTGAGGTGGTTGATGAGAAGACGCATGTCAGACAAGTGTCTGACATGCGCCTACGGGATGCCTTTAGGCGTCCCAAATGATTTTGGGACGCCTAAACCCAGACTTTAGGTGTCCCAAAATTCTTTTGGAACGTCTAATCCCTGCTCCAGGCGTTAAAAAAAATTTACGAAATTTATATTTCGCGCCTGGAAACACTTTAGACGTCCCAAATTTAAATTTGGGACGCCTAAAGGTTCCCCTACATATGTATAATTACGAAAATGCCACCGCCTCCCTTTTTAACCACCCAATTTTCAATTTGGGACGTCCTTGGGGGTGGTTATATCTCAATTCTGTAGTAGTGACACTACTACAGAATTAAGATATAACCACCCTAATAGACGTCCCAATTTTAAAATTGGGTGGTTAAAAAGGAAGGCGGTGGCATTTTCGTAATTATATGTACATAGAAAACCCTTAGACGTCCCAAATTTGAATTTGGGACGCCGAAAGTTGAGTTTAGACGTCCCAAATTTTATTTGGGACGCCTAAAGATTTCCATTGGCGCCAAAAAAATAAATTAAAAAAATTTAAATTACTTTAGGCGTCCCAAATCGCCTAAAGTCACACTTTAGGAGTCCCAAAAAATTTGGGTGGGACTCCTAAAGTAAGACTTTAGGCGTCCCAAATCCCATTTGGGACGCCTAAAGTAGAGACTTTAGGCCTCCCAAATGGGATTTGGGACTCCTAAAGTCATGTCAGAAATTCTGACATGCATGAGACTTTTTTTTCCCCTTTTCTTCATTCCCATGTCAGAAACCCATACCTCTTTTTCCATCTTTCCCATCCCTATGACTTCTCTTCCCTTTTTTCTCATTCCCGTGACTTCGTCTTCCTCAATCTTCTTCCTCTCTTCCTTTTCTTCATTCCCTTTTCCTCCACCTCCTTCCATTCTCATAACACCTTCTTTGCTCTCACCCTCCAGCGTACACCTTCTCCACCTTTTTAGCCCCATCCACCCTCCGGTGTACACCTCCCACTCTCTTTGTTGCTTTCAGCCTCCGGCGTACCTCTCCTTTCCACTGTGTATACACAACTCCTCCAATGTCTTCTCTCCACCTTGGAAGCACATAGACATCGTCAGCTGCCCTCTCCCCTGGTTTCATCAGGTTTGTTTTTTTTTTAAATATAATTTTACATGAAGAATTAAGTTAAACTTGCAATATGAAATTATTATAATGCTTTCAATTTATTTACATGATTCTAGTTATTGGAGTGTTTTTCCCTTGATTGTTTTTTTTTTGCCAGAATCATAAACTAGTTGTTAGTAGTTATGCAATACTAATAATATTTTTGTTTTATACATTTGGAGCTTGGAAATTGAGAAAAATACATATGTATATTTATTTTGATGAAATAAACAACAATTAGTTTGTAGTTGTGTGGTGACAAATATTTTGACACTTTCTAGTTGTTGTTATACATATATGATATTAGGTTGTATGAGTTGTTGTTATTATACATATATATAGTAAAAAGATTGCAGTGTTAGAAGTCCTTACCATTTCGTAAGGGATATTTTGTGGTTTATGAATCCATCTTCAATTCTGTTTCTGCAATTTTAATTTGCTGGGTAATGAAAAATATAAATAATTATTTAAAAAAAATAAAACTTTTAAGGTCCCAAATTAAGAATTGGGATGTCTAAAGTCCCCCTGTAAAGGACTTTAGACGTCCCAAATTGAGATTTGGGAGGTCTAAAGTCCTCCACGGGGGACTTTAGGCCTCCCAAATCTCAATTTGGGACGCCTAAAGTCCTGACTTTAGATGTCCCAACTTTTTTGGGACGTCTTTTCTTAAAACATACTACGCCCCCTACATAGACGTCCCTTAGTTTTTGGACGTTAAAAGTGCCAAAATAGGGACGTTAAAACCCCTTTTTGTAGTAGTGTGATAAATGATTTTAGGCTTATAATATGAAATTCTAAAGGAAAAATAAAAAATAAATAAATAAAAAACTTTACCCGAATCGGGTCACCGGACCAGACCAGTCTACTGGCCGGTTGGCCGGTTTCTATTCCGATTCGATCAATCTAGGTCATATAACATTGATATAAAAACGCCAAACAAGGTGGGGAAGCTGTGGCGCCTTCACATAAAGTGTCATAGCTTCCCTAATTTTTTTAAAAAAATGTGTGTGTATTCATCCGTGTTTTTTTTTGGGCCAATGTGTATTCATCTGTGTTCGAACCATAGCTTTTCTAAATTATATATAACGTTGATGATATATAATAAAATTGTGTGTTTGAACCTACTTCCCAACGCATTTACGAGTATAATTTATTAGCTATAGTACATGTATATATAAAAAAAATAGGGTTAAGGTGCAAATCTACCAATGAAGTATTGTCCGAGGAGCGTCCACCACAAATATCTTTTAAAAGGGGCAAAAATACCAATGAAGTTTTAAAAAGGGGCATCCACCACAATTTCCGTTAAATCCGTACTAACGCCGTTAGGGGTTTTCTTCTCTTATGACTTAACGCCGTTAGTACGGATTTAACGGAAATTGTGGTGGATGCCCCTTTGTAAAACTTCATTGGTATTTTTGCCCCTTTTAAAAGATATTTGTGGTGGACGCTCCTCAGACAATACTTCATTGGTTGATTTGCACCTTAACCCTATAAAATACTATGTTCAGCATTATTTGTATTCATGTGCGCATATATTGGTTTGAATTGTTCATTTTAACATTCGTTGTCTATAATTATTTATTGAAATCCATCCTTTATAAATTAATGAGAAATCTCATCAAATAGTAAATAATGGAACCATCTAAATTACATATGAAATTATAGAGAATATGTTGGAATTATAATATAAATGTGAGTGTGTCAAATGGAACAAGTCTCATATTATTTGAGAATGTGAGAATTCAAGTCTATACATTATAACATATGAATTTGAATAAGTAAATGAGTCAAGAAAAAGAATAAAAAAAAATTATTGGATGAGTTAAAAAAAATATTGAAAGGACCTTTAAAGGTGCTTTCAGTGGAAGTGTCATTAAAGACATATAATCATATATGCCTTTAATGGAACTTCCTTTAAAAACACCGTCATAGATGCCTTTAATGGCGCTTTTAGAGAAAGGGCCATTAAATGCATATAATATATGCCTTTAATGACACCTTCTCTGCAAGCACCATTAAAAGCCCCTACAAATTTTCATCATAGGAGCTCTTTTCTTTCCTCTACTTCCTATGGCGTTTTACAAGAAAATGTCATAGAAAGTGTGGCGCTTTCTAGGAAGCATTTTTAAAAAAAAATAATAATTTTACATAGTAAATCAAATATAAATTGAAATCGTAACAATTATTATAAATGTCAAATATTATAAAGGAAAAATAATTATATATATATATATATTTTTTATATTGGATATAAATTGAAATCGTAGCCTACTGTATAAATAATTTCCCCTCATATAGTTTTAAATTTTCTCGTTTATTTTTCACAAAAGAAAATTTGAATTTCGCATATCATGGGATAAAAAAATTTTGATGTATATATAAACACAAGAAATCTCGACACTCTAACTTATATGTTGTTGAATCAATAGAACATTTAGTTTAATTTTACCAAAAGTTAGTTTAAGTATTTTATTTGATATTCAAGAGTTAACTTTTGAAAATTAAATTAATTAGCTTTTTCTTATTTTCTCTGTCAAAGTTTTTTCTTATAGAGTCCAAAATCACATTATTTTTATCAAAAATTTTTATGTTTATTATTTATAAAACATAACAAATTATTATTTCATTAATAAAAATTCAGATTTATAAATTTAGAGTGAATTAAATTTTCAATTTTTAATAAAACTAAAAAAATATTAAAATCAAATATTGAAATTAATTTGTGATTTGAACACGCTAATGATAACTTGAACACTTTGGGTAAGTTAAATAAATATCACATCTAAGACAGTAGTACTAGTTAATGCGATATTTAACATTACATTTTGATTAAGTTAGCAATTTATTTTTTTATAAAAAATAGACACATTTTTTTAAAAAATAAAGGCCTTTTACCCAAGGGAATATTTAAAAAAAAACACAAGAAAGTATTTAAAAAAAAATTGCACAATCTTCATACAAGGGGATATTAAAATATCCCATTGAACATAAAATCCCTTATATGGCGCTTGGTTGGCTCACCTTGTACAAGAAAGGGAGATATTTTAATAGCCCCTTGTATGGCGCTTGCTTGGGTAAGCGTCATACAAGAGGAGTACATTTTTTAAAAAAAAAAAAACCCTATGGTATTTCCCCTAGCAAGCGTCATACAAGGTATTAGGTAGTTATGACGTTTTTCTAGTTAAGTATCATAACTATTACATTTTTTTTTTTTAAACAAGAGTGAATGAAGACTCAGAATGGGTCAGCGCCATACAAGGTATTGTTAAAGAAAAACATATATGAATCTCCTTATCAAACCAGAATCCCACATGTATTCAACAAGAGCTTACACGGTTCCCATGTAATTGTCTGTTTGGCAAGGAGATTCATATATGTTCTTATGAATCATATGATAAGTCACATTATTATCAACTACCCATACTTCATTGACTTCTATTATCAGCCTAAGCTATTCTTGTCATTTATTATGGCAAAGTTGTTATTCATTAAGGTGTTCTAACTTAATTATTTCATATATCTTAAAACTTGATAATTATTTTATACTTCATATGGTCCTCAGTATATAAGAGTTTGAAAACTAATAATTTGTTGAAATAAAAAATTAATTAAATTAGTTATTTATAATAAAAAAAATGTGTTAGTTTTTCTATAAATACCCCTTATGAATATTTATATTAGAAATTACTCTTTTTATAAAACCTCCTTAATTTGTGCCTTCAAAAGGAGAATTTAGGGGATATAAATTTTAGAAATAATATATATTGAAGTCTTATATTTAAAATTAAAATAAGCTCAACTACTCATTTTTATATTTAGAATAAGGGAGTATATATATTATTTTGCCCTATATTACTAAAAAGAGAGTGGGGATCCCTTGACCAACCTTTATGAAAAGTTTTCTGATAGGTGGAGGTGAGACTTGAATAGGGTTTTTTTTAAGCCCGAGGGAAGGTCATTTCACTAAATTCTAAAATTTCATTTTAGTCCGAAAGACTAGGGTCATGTACTCATGTGTACATTTTAGAGTACCAATTTTATTTCGTATACTCCCCTGAAATGTTCAAATTTACAATAGGCGTTAGCTCTCTGTAGTAACTTCCGTTTTGTATGTTTCAGAGTTTTTTTTTTTTTTTTTTGCCAGTTATAGCTGTGTTTGGAAACACTTATTTTTAGACAATAAGTCTTTATTACGCAAGCCGAGATAAAACTCTTCTCACATACTTACCTCGTATATCGTGAATCACGATTTATAAGCACTTATTATCTAAAAATAAGATATTCCAAACGAACACTATGTCCCGGAGTACTATTTGCTTATCTTTTTCTCAATGAAAGAATGTGCACGAGAGAAAAGATAAGTGACAATTATACTTAGATACTAATAAGAAAGAAGGGAAATGAAAAAATAATCTCTGAAGATTGTAAAATAAAAAATTGTCTCAATGAATTGTCAATATAAGCTCATAGAGTTGTTAATGAGTTGTTAATACAGATTATTAGAGTAGTTAATGAGACCATTTTTCCATTTTATAATCTTCAGTAAGGTATTAAAACCCGGACCAGGTATTAAACCGGTTGGGGTATTGGGTTAAGGGTCAGTGGGTCAGACCGGGGCCAAACCGGAGCTAAACCGGGACCAAACCGATGAGAAATTAAAAATTTTAGATTTATAGTATGCAATTCTAAAGAAAAAATATAAATTTTTTTTTTAAAAATTAGAACCCGGAATAAATCAGGAACCGAATCAATTCACCTATCAGTTTTCAGACCAAATCGATCAGTCCGGTCCAGATTCATGAAGTTGGATCTCCAGACTCCAGAGATCATTTATTTATTTATTTATTTCTTTGAGATTTAAGTATCAGTTTCCGAAAGATGTTGCATAGATTATATAAATGAAATAATAAATTCAATCTCGTAATTCTATGCACCCACCTGCACGTGATTTTGTCTCCCAGAGCCGCCCTTATCTTTATCTTGACCAATTGTATAAAATATCTCCCCCAGCGAATTCAATCAATTCATCCCTACCGTCCGATCGTTGCCATTTTAACATCACGGTCGTCCTGTCTCATCGCCCGATGTCCTTTTATGCCCCGTCTCTAACAAGTCCTTTTAAATTGGGGTATCGATTACGGACCGGTTTTTCTCCTTTGCTTCGAAAGTAAAGGAGTTTTTTTTCGGACCGTTGGATTTAAATTTGAAGTGCCTTGATTTAATATATTATAAAAATATTATTATAATTCATCGGGGCTTAAGAATATGGTAAAAAGAAATCTTATTATACTGGCAAAAAAAAAAAAAAAAGAAATCTTATTAATAATAATATTTTTATAATATATTAAATCTGGACCGTTGAAATTTTAATCCAATGGCTCATACAAATATAATAATATTTTTATAATATATTAAATTTAGGCCATTAAAATCTTGATCCAACAACCCATACAAAGAAAAAAAATCTCATTTTCTTTAAGAACCAAAGCCTATCCCATTACTAATAAATTACTAATAAAATAGGGGGTATGAATTTGGGGCTTGAGCCCACGTGAATACGTGGTTATATGTCTTTATGCGGGTCACATTTTAAATAATGGCATAATAATTTAAAGTGAAAATCCTTGTTAAAAATATAGGGAGGGAGGTGCACCCAATATTTATAATGCTAGAGAAGTTATATTTTAAAATGAGATTTTATAATTAGAAGAAAAAGAGAAAAGACAGAATTGCCTCTAATTTTTTTTTTTTTAAAAGTTTCCAACCAGCCACTGGATTAACAAAAGTTTTTATTTGGTAAAAAAGTTGATAACACTTGATGAAATTTGGGGCCTTAACAAAACTTATAAATAACATGAAAGTATGGATTATTATTTGATAAATAAAAGTTAATAATACCTAATAAAATATGAGAATGCCTTAATAAAATTTGTGAATATGCCGCTATCAAAATTAAGAAGCTAGAATCAATAAGTTGTTGATTGAGGTGACAAGGGGTCTAATCCCGCAAAAAAGATAACACATGTTTAAATTTCAAGAAATGCATTTGATAAGAGAAGTGATAATCCTTTACTCTTTAAGTCTTGATAGAAAAATCCTTAATTAAATAAAAAAAAAATTAATGGGGCAACTTCAACCACTTGCCAAAATCATTATGCCTGCCGGAAGCCAGCTTGTTCGCAGTCGGGACTCTGGCAAAGTAATTGGGAACCTCTTTTAACAATTAAGGGGTATTCGTGTCTTTTCCCTTCAATTTTGTATTTTTCCTCCAATTATTAAATCCCTTTTTAGGATCTTGTTCATTCTCTTCCATTATGAATCATGAATATTTTAAGCACCTCTCTCCTTTTATAAAGATCAGTATCTTGTTTTTGAAAAAATATTTTATATAATACATATCATTTACACTGAGCATTCGCTAATTGTCTTTTAATAAATGCTAGTTTAATTTTATATTCAAAACATATATAATATAAAATTTGACCATACTATACATCACTATCAATCTTTCACTTTTTTTTAATAGGTACTGTTTTCACTTAGCTTTCTAAAGATACTCAAAGGTTGGGTAGTTAATTACTTGTGAGGTATTATTTATTTTGAATATATGCATTATCAGGCATCAGCAGTGTAATTGCTTTTGATAATTATTTATGCAGTTTTTTTTTATGCTGAACTAATGTTTTTTAATGAACAGTTTTCAAAAGCGATTTTTCAATTACGATTTATGGTATATAAGATAAGTATATGAGAGAAGATTTATTTCAATTTATGTGAATAAGTACTTTCAAAGATTCCAAACATGATCCCAAACAAGTTAATATTTTCCAAAAAAAAAAATTGTTTTGTGGCTTTTCTTGGGCAGTAATAATTGCTTTTGTTTTGCTTGACTATATTTGTCATCTTGCACTTATTAGGGTCCTGGGTACGTGAGATTAGAGGCGCATTTATTGTCGGAACAGCCGGCTAGAATGAAAGAAGTTATAGAAGCCAATTATTGATGATTGAAAATCATTCATGTGTTGCCCGCAGATTAAATTTAATGAGAATGACGTGCCATGTGTTGAACGCATGATTAAATTTAATGACAATGACGTGCGTAGGAGGACAACAAGATTACAAGAACAAAAGTATGACACGAAAGTATAACAATATTGCAACAATACCCTCATGGTTCTACTTATAAGTAAAGAAATAATGTTTTTTATCCTATTTATAAGACACATTATTAAATTTTTTATATTAATATATAATTTTATTCTTCATTTATTATTGTATGGATAATTATTATTTTTAGAGCATTTGTATTGAAAAAAGGATAAAGTTAGAAATTTGTTGAATTTTAAATTAGAGTTAATGAAGTTTAAAATTTTTATTAGTTTATGTGAAATATGCTAAAAATGTCTTATAAATTGGATCAAAAGAGTAGTAAATTGAAGAAGGACTAATCAAAGTTAGTGAACTAAACAGGTCAAAATGTCCTTAAGAAATTAGGATTGTGGCTTAGTTGTAAATATACGTAAAGCTTTGCGATAAAAATCAAAAGATTAATTGCAAATAAGTTGAACATTGTGAAAGCTTTGTAAAATCGAAATTTCAATTGTAAATTCTAAGCGGCAACTTAGAAATATTGAAAAATTAGTTTCGTAATCATTTTCTATATTGGGGGATTTGGGGGTAATTTAATTTGGCGGCTACTTATTTTGGTCATTGCTTCTGTTTTGTTGTTGCTGATTTGTGTGTTTTGACTATATATGTTTTCAGGACAAGGGCCCCTCTCTAAGGGTCTGTTTGGTGTGAGGGATTTGGAGGGAAAGGGAGGGGAGGGAAAATTTTTATAAGTTGAATTTTAAAAGATTGAAGAAGTGGGGTAATTAAATTTTAATAAAGAGAATATATAAGATAAAAGAGTAAGAAAAATTAATTAAAAAATTTTAACCCCACTTCTCTAATTTTTTTAAATTCAACTAAAAAATTTTTTTCCTCCGCCCACTTTCCCTCCCCTCCCCTCAGACCAAACAAGCCCTAAAAGCAGCCCCCAAATTTTTAAAGAAGAAGAAGAAGAAGACAATTTCCACGATAAACTTAACGTTGTTATCAATAACCATCAAGTATATTTATTCCAACACAGTGCTACTCACATTTATTAAGCCTCAATACATGACAGTTATTGTGTTAAAACACTTAAATACAGTGACCAATATTTAACCATTAAGAACTATCAAATATTTGCCCAGAAATATTTATCAACGTGAGATGTGAGGTCGTACGCACTCATATGCATTAGTGTGTGTTTAGATTAGTTTTTAGAGAATAACTTTTACCATTTACGAAGTAAGAATATATATAAACTATATTCTTAAAATATTTTATATGGTAATTTTTTTATTTTTCTTTTTCTTTTTTTTACTACCGTTCTAAAGTGTTCAAACCAAATAGTTTAGGAATCAGTGACTTGAATTATAGCCTTACTCATTTATTTAATTATATTCATACAACGGACGCAAAATCATTTAAAATAAGTTGATTCAAACAAATGCGTAGTCCTTAATATGCATGAACGGAGGGCTTACATACAAGGGAAAGGTTCAGGGTCATAAGAGGCAGATCAGTTGTCTATGTCATGAACTCATCAGAGGTAGATCCACTAGCTTACGTGTCCGCTTCTCATCCATTCGCATTTTAAAAGAGTTATTAGTTCAATAATTTCTATCGTTTGAACAATTTGTGGCCCCTGATGTATAATCGGTGCCATTATTTTTTCCACTCCAATAATCCTCCAGCGTCATTTTAATTTTTCCTTTAATTATTCAGCAAAATAATGGACACTCCGTCTCTATATAAAGGAAGCACCTTGGTTCAATGGTTCAGCGCCTCACTTCATCACTTGCTCTTTCTTCTCTTCACACTATCTGTAATGGAGCTGCGTCGTCGTTTTGGTGTTTTTGCTCTTCTGCTATGTGTAAGCTTCTTTTCTTCATCAGCAGACCAACGTTAACAAAATGGTTCCACTCACATTATCATAGCTTCTTTTGTTTTTAGTTATATATCACAATAATACTCTTAGATATTTCATAATAAAGTTACATGGCAGCTTCGTTATGCATCATGATTTGCTTTGGATTGTAAATATTTGTGTGTGAAAATGCTGTTGATTTGGATATATGTGTGTATATATATTTGCAGCTTGCTGTTGCGGGGAGTGATGCGACGTCGTCACGTTCGGCTGAAGAATACTGGCGTTCAATCTGGCCACACTCCTCTATGCCTAAGAATTTAGAGTATCTTTTGGGGTCTGGTTAGTACTTCAAGTTCTCACATCATTATGTTCCAATTCCATGTTTTTAACAGATTGAAGTCATGCATAAGCTCTAAACAATAATGAAGAAGAAAGAGTGCGGGAAAAAAGCAAAAACAAAAACACGATCGAAGTCGATGATTCAAAATCTTTTTCCCGCGCCATCTATAATGCATTGCATATGTTTTCTCAAGCTTATACGATATCTTTAATTGACAATTATTCATCCGGGAATGCGTTAAAGGCGAGAGCGATGCAGAAAATAAAGATACTCAATATCCATATACCAGTTTCTTTGAAGACGACCTTCATGCTGGCAAACAAATGAACATAATCTTCAATAGCCCTTACGCTAACGAGGAGCAGAATAGCAATGTTGATGCTGCGGAGAAAGATGCTGAGAAGTCTTCATCTTCTAACCCTCTGGGTATCACTTTTTCGAAAAGAAAGCAGATGGAAAAAAACTCCGAAAAGTCAAGTTTTACTCAGCCTTATGGTGTCTTTGCTTGGAAAAGAAACACAATGAATGAAGAGCTAGAGAAGTCAGCTTCTACTCAGCCTTTCGGTGTTTTTGCGTGGAAATAAAAGAAACAGTGAATGAAGACTCAGAGAAGTCAGCCACTACTCAGCCTTATGGTGTTTTTGCATGGAAAAGAAACACGGTGAATAAAGACTCGGTGAAGTCAGCCTCTACTAAGCCTTATAGTGTTTTTGCGTGGAAAAGAAACACAGTGAAGGAAAACTCAGAGAAGTCAGCCTCTACTCAGCCTTATGGTGTTTTTGCGTGGAAAAGAAACACAGTGAATGAAGAGCCGGAGAAGTCAGCCTTTACTCAACCTTATGGTGTTTTTGCGTGGAAAAGAAACACAGTGAATGAAGAGCCAGAGAAGTCAGCCTCTACTCAGCCTTTTGGTGTTTTTGCGTGGAAAAGAAACACAGTGAATGAAGACTCAGAGAAGTCAGCCTCTACTCAGCCTTATGGTGTTTTTGCATGGAAAAGAAACACAGTGAATGAAGACTCGGTGAAGTCATCCTCTACTAAGCCTTATAGTGTTTTTGCGTGGAAAAGAAACACAGTGAATGAAGACTCAGAGAAGTCAGCCTCTACTCAGCCTTATGGTGTTTTTGCATGGAAAACAAACACAGTGAATGAAGATTTGGAGAAGTCAGCCTCTGCTCAGCCTTATGGTGTTTTTGCGTGGAAAAGAAACACAGTGAATGAAAACTTGGAGAAGTCAGCCTCTGCTCAGCCTTATGGTGTTTTTGCGTGAAAAAGAAACACAGTGAATGAAGAGCCAGAGAAGTCAGCCTCTGCTCAGCCTTATGGTGTTTTTGCGTGGAAAAGAAACACAATGAATGAAGACTCGGAGAAGTCAGCCTCTGCTCAGCCTTATGGTGTTTTTGCGTGGAAAAGAAACACAGTGAATGAAGAGCCAGAGAAGTCAGCCTCTACTCAACATTGGGGAGTAGGCCCATGGAAAAGGAAAACTACAATGGTAAATGACCCTGAGAATTTAAGCATGGAAGCAATATGCAATGCTAAGGAAAGGTTTGTGGGGGAAGATGACAAGTTCTGTGCAAAGTCTGTGGAATTATTACTTGATTTCGTTATTTCAAAGTTGGGGAAGGACATTGAAGCACTCACAAGCTCCTTTGTGCCCCATCAAACACTACAAAAAAAACGTGATTTAGTAGCGGTTAAAAATGAGTATTAGTAGCGGTTTCAACCGCTACAAACTAAGTTAGTAGCGGTTATTTAAACCGCTACGAAATCGTACGTTGCAAGCCGTTTTGTAGCGGTTATTTAAAACCGCTACTCAATGAACAATAACCGCTACATATTTTGTAGCGGTTCATTTAAACCGCTAGAACACCCAGAGATATTATAAAAAATTATTATATTGAGAGCTAAAAAGAATTTTTTATTTTGTCGCGGTTAACGAACCGCTACTAATTTTGAATCTCATGAAATTAGTAGCGGTTTTGGAAAACCGCTACAAATTTTGAATTTCATGAAATTAGTAGCGGTTTTGGAAAACCGCTACTAATTTCATGAAATTCAAATTTAGTGCCAAAAAATTTAAATTGAGTCGTAAAAAGGCGCGTTATTTAGTAGCGGTTTAATAACCGCTACAAATTTTTAAAATTTTTTTTAAAAAAAATACAATAATATTTTTCTGTTTTTTCAATATTATATTAAATAATTTATTTTCAATATTTTCAATAGTTTAACTATTAATAAATAAAAAGGAAAAATGTAATTAAATAGGATTAGTATAAAATTTATATTAATAATATTATTAAGGATAGGTAGGTAATAAGGAATTATTATGTTTTATAATATAATGTAATTGTGTATGAAAAATAGATGAAAATGAGATACAATTATGATATATCTAGAAAAAAAAGATGATTAGAATAAATTTTATAGAAAGGAAAGAAGTATTCTAAAAAAAAATAAAGATCTTGTTACCATATTTGATAAAATTATTCCGCTCCTCTACTTATACGAAAGAAGTTGTGAATGAGAGGAAATGAAAGAAAGGTAAGGTGAAAAGAAATTAGGGAGTGTTTGAAATGAGTTGTAGTAAGGGTATTTATAGGGATCCCCGTACTATTTGTAGCGGTTAATGTAGCGGTTATTAAGTAGTAGCGGTTATGTATATTTTTGTAGCGGTTTATTATTCGTAGTGCTATTTGTAGCGGTTAATGTAGCGGTTATTATTTAGTAGCGGTTATTTATTAATTAGTAGCGGTTAAAAAACCGCTACTACTATTATTTTAATTTTTTTTTAAATTTCTTTTTTACATTTAATTTTTAGAAATTTTTTGCATTTTTTTAAATTTGATCACTCATCGTCGCCATCCCTACAGAAATTTTGTAGAAAAATTATTGTTATTGATGTATTATTAAATTTAAAAAATGTAATTCAAATGACGTAGACTTAAAAAACTCACCGCAGTAGAGGTAAATTGTCATCGCCTTCAGGGAAGTAGTTTTCAAAATCAGTTGGCTGAAATGGCTCACTCTCGTAGACGATGTTATCGCCTTCACCCATGTCGTAAAGGTCTCTTGGCTTTAAATGAACGACCATATGCCAATCCGTATGCCTCTCGTCCTCGACATAATAAACCTGATGTGCCTCTGAAGCTAGAATATACGGCTCATCATCTTGAGAAATACCAGTATGAATCGGCCGTGAGAAATTGACTGATGTGATCCCTAGGTCGTCAGTTGTCAGTCCCCGAGAAGTAGTGGTATTTGCCCACAAACACTTGAACAGCGTCACGGTGAAACGGCCCTAATAATTAAGCTCGACCACATCAAGAAGCTTGCCATAGTAAGGGACGCCTCCGAACTGCATGTTGGCGTCACTGCTGCTCGCATAACTTCTTGTCCCAAATGTGTCATAAACACCCGAATTTTGTGTTTGCAATCTTTGATCCCGTGAAACCGTGCAAAACTTAAAACCATTGACATTATATGCTGTAAACCGTTTTGCATGATCAAGAGGGCCGATTGCGAGAGCTCTGAAATCTGGTGAGTGTGGGTTGTGGTCATTTAGTATTCTGCGCGCAAACCAGCTCGGGAATTCTCTGTGGACCCTCCTATCAACTTCCGAGGATGTCTGTGTACGGATCCTGAGCTGACGCTTCACATGACTTCTGAATTCCCTGCAATTAATAATGGAAAGGCGTTAGTGAAATGAAAGTGAGAAATGTTACGAAAGATACAGATCGAATAACATGTGAGTGTACAATTCTTACCGTACAAAAGGTTCAACTTGAGTGCAATTAATCAAGACATGTCTATGTGCTTGGAAGTTCTCAGTTGCCGTTAGTTTGAAGTTCTCAGTTGCTCCAACTGGTTTACCAACACGAGGGATAAATTCTCCTGATGTCGGCGCAGGTTCCGGACAATCGTCAACACGAGGCGGGCGGTTGAAAGCCATCTCAAGATCATCAAAATACCTTGAGCAAAAATATAGCACCTCATCCCCTATATAGCCTTCAGCTATAGAACCTTCTGGCCACGCCTTATTCCTCACGTAAGATTTTAATTTCCCAAGGAACCTACGAAGTACATAAGAGAAAATTGATATAAAATGATGAAAAGGACGACCAGCAAACATTAAATACGGACAATAAATGAAAGCACATATTTAAAATAAGTACCTCTCAATCGGATACATCCAACGATATTGTACTGGTCCAGCGAGCTTTGTTTCATGAACGAGGTGGACTGTGAGGTGAACCATCACAGTAAAAAAGGACGGAGGAAAGATCATCTCCAAGTGACAAAGCGTAAGAATGATTTTCGACTGCAGCTGATCGAGCTCCTCAACGATCAAAACCTTAGAACACAACTTCCGAAAGAAAGAACAAAGTTCCACCAAAACGATGGAAACATCAGGAGGAAGTGTATTCTTTATAGCCAAAGGGAGTAACTGCTGCATAAGAACATGTGAGTCGTGACTCTTCAGGCCAGCAACCTTTCGAGCCTGCAAGTCGACACATCGAGAAATGTTGCTTGAATACCCATCAGGAACTTTTAATTTCTTCAACGTCGCGAGGAACACATCCTTGTTCGGTTTTGTGAGGGTAAACTTTGCCGGTGTAAATCTGTCATGCTCATCTGGCCAAGCGTCTTCACGAACTCCCATGTCGCGTAAATCTTTCCTAGCTTGAAGGTGATCTTTTGTCTTGCCGGGTTCGTTAAGCAGCGTATACAGCACATTGTCGCAAACATTCTTTTCAATGTGCATTACATCAAGACTGTGGCGAAGTAAATTAGATCTCCAATACGGAAGCGTGAAGAAAATACTTATCTTCTTCCACTGCTGAGGCGCCGAAGTCCTGCGCGACTTTTGGCGAGTTTGTGCTGAATCGTCGCTTTTTCCAAACTCGAAGTCAACATGCTCAAGCTGCTGTAAGATATCTGTACCGGACAAAGTCTGAGGTGGTCCTCTTTTCTCTGGTTTCCCATTGAAGCGATTCCGTTGCAATCTGAACTTATGCGTTCCATCGAGAAACCTCCGATGCCCCATGAAGCACCACTTTCAGCTGTGGGGAAGGCGCAATGCGTCAGAGTCGAAATTGCAAGCTGGACACACCGACCCAGTATGCACATTCCAACCAGATAATGTGCCAAGGCCAGGAAAGTCACTGATCGTCCACATCAAGGCTGCACGCATGTTGAACAAAGTCTTGCTGTAAGCGTCGTACGTCTCCAAGCCGACATTCCACAGGTCAAGCAATTCCGCAATAAGCGGTTGGAGATACACATCGATGTCATTGCCCGGTGCCTTTTTGCCTGGAATGATCATAGACATAATGAAAGAGCTTTGTTTCATACACATCCAGGGGGTAAGTTGTAGGGAACTAAGACTACCGGCCAAATGCTGTAACTTGTGCTAAGATTCCCGAAAGGATTGAAACCGTCGGTCGCCAACGCAAGCCGAACATTTCTGGGGTCAGTCGCAAAATCTGGAAAGTCGTTGTCAAACGTTTTCCAAGCAGCTGCATCCCGCGGATGTCTTAATTTAGCGTCTTCATTTTTATCAACGGCATGCCACCTCATGTGCTCAGCAGTTTTAGACGACATAAATAATCTTTGCAGACGAGGTTTCAAAGGGAAGTACCTGAGAATCTTTGCAGGTTTCTTCTTCTGCTTTTTCCCCTTCCGAATTGTCTTGTACCTCGATGTGTGACATCTCTTACACGTCTCCCTGCTGGAATCGTCTCCCCAATACAGCATACAATCATTTGGGCACGCATCAATCTTCTGATAATTCAACCCCAACCTGTTGATAATCTTCTTGGCCTCGTAGAAGGTTGTGGGAATCTCGGCGTCGGGGAATGCATCTTGTAATAAGTCGAGCAACATCGACATTCCCTTATCTGTGATCCCACACAAGCACTTGATATGATACAATTTGATCAAGAAAGATAATTTAGAATATTTGCGACAACCTTGATATAAAGGACGATCTGTCTCATCTATCAAGCTGAAAAAATCCCGAGCTGCTTCATTCCCCATAAAAGCCGGCTCAGAGCCGTGCACTTCTTCGTTGAAGTTGTCGCCTTGAAATCCAAACGCGTCACGCACAGCATCATTGACAGGATCATCTTCATCTACTTGAACGCCTACTTGAGAACTTCGAGGAAGAGCCTCGTCATATCTAATGCCGGCCTTCTCACCATGAACTGCCCAGAACATATACTCCTCAGGGAAAGGCTTCACAAGCAAATGTTCCTTCACAACATTTCGTGCATGCCACTTCTTGAACTTGCATTTCCGACAGGGACAGACGATCTTGCCGTTACAGCTGGCGTGAGTGAATGTGAAATCTAAGAAACTGTTTAATCCGTACAAATATTCAGGAGAATTGCGCGGCAACCTTATCCATGATTTATCCATAGCTACAAGTGAGAGAGAAGAAAGTATAGAGAAGAAGATGAGTGAGAAGATAATGACGAATGCATAGAACCTTATATTCTGAAAATCCAACGTTTATAATTTTGTAGCGGTTAACAAACCGCTACACCAACCGCTGCAGAAATTCCAACGTTTATAATTTTGTAGCGGTTATATATATAAAACCGCTACGAATATTCAAGCCGTTAATTGGTGGGAAACTCAAAATGTACTTGTTCAGTATTAGTAGCGGTTATATATATATATAACCGCTACTAATATTAAAGCCGTTGGACATTAAATATAAAAATATTTTTCTAAGTTGTAGCGGTTACACATAACATAACCGCTACAAATGTGCACAAAGGCGGGAAATTTCAAAATTCAAATGATTTGAGTGTTTGTAGCGGTTTTTAGTGCATAACCGCTACAAAGTAACAAATTTGTAGCGGTTATACACTAATAAAACCGCTACTAATATTAAAACCGTTGGACATTTAATATAAAAATATTTTTCTAATTGGTAGCGGTTATACATAAAATAACCGCTACAAACCTACAAATTTGTAGCGGTTATAAACTAATAACCCTACAAATATATATTTTTGTAGCGGTTATGCAGTAATAACCGCTACAAACATACATATTTGTAGCGGTTTTGAGTTAAAACCGCTACAAATATAGATATACTTTATTTTTTTTTTAATTTAGATATAAATCATTCATAAATTATTTCAACGCGATCTAATAATATAAATATAATTATATAAAACACAATAAGAAAATTCTGAAATAAAAACTCATAAATATTTACAAATGTTTAAACAAAAGAAAATGTCCTAAACTAAGGAGCTGGGGGCTGATCCTCTGGTGCTCCCTCAGGTGGGGCTCCCTCAGATGCTGCTGGATCGGGCCGCTGCGCAGAGTGAACCGCACCATCGTCATCAGCAGGAGGAGGAGCAGGAGGAGGAGGAGCAGTACTCGGGACGACATAGCGAGGGACAGGGGGAACGGCTGGATGCTGCTCGTTCGGGAACAGGCGACTCCATGCTCCCTCGAGCATGGTGTTCGCGATCTCACGCCACTGGGACTGCTGAGCGTACATCATATCTGCGTGCATCTGCAGCAGCTGCTGCTGCTGCGCCTGCATCTGCTGCTGCTGCTGCTGCGCCATCTGCTGCTGCGTCATCTCCAAATCTGACCGCAGCTGGTCAATAGACTCGTCCCTCCGACGTCTGACCCCTCTAGAGCTGCCAGCCTCAGAGGCGGCGCTCCTGCCGTAGACCATGCTGGGTCTGGCGCCTATCCCCATACCCCGCACGCGTCCGGGGTGCTCGGCCTGAGCCAGACCCGCCTTCAAAGGAGCCGTCGGGTCCACTGACCCCTGTGACTCCTCAGGCTGGGTCTGTCGCAGCTCAGCCTGCGACAGCTGCATCCGCTCCTGCCATTTTATGAAACAATTAATAATTAGCATTTTTCATTATTAACTTGGTTTTATGAAAAATATAATACTAAAATTACTTACAATGGCCGCCTCTGCCTGCTGAGAGGTCGCAGTCCCGTCACGGTGTCTGTGTGTGATGGCGTACAGCTCCGCATAGTCCGTCTGACGGTTCTCCTGCTGTGCCCTCGTCTCCTGAAACAATTACAAAACAATTAGTATTATGAAATAATCAGCTAAAAGTAAGTGAAGCACTTGAAAAGTTACCAGCTCGTTGTAGGTCACTGCAAAGGTCTTCGATCCTGCTGTGTGGTGGATCGTCTGCTGCGCCCGGATCTCGGCGTTCCTCCGAGCACGCTCCTGGAAAAAAAATTAAATGTATTATAATTTAAAATTAAATACAAATTAAATTGATATTATAATTTAATATTTAACAATTACAAAATTATATATCAAAAATCTAATAAATACATTACCTGCGCCTCAGGGCTCCTCCTGAACTGGACGAAACGCGCCCAGTCGTTCGGCGGGACGCCGTCCGGGACGCTCTCCTGCAGCTGCTCCAGAGGCATCGTCCCGTCCCCATCCACACTGTGGAAGAGACGGTTCCTCCTGTTCCTCCAGGCGTCGCCCATCTTCATGAGGGCGTACCTCTTCCGGTTGGCCCGGACGGCAAACCGCAGCTGAAAAAAATACATTTAAATATCAATAATTATAAAAACCATAATTTAAAAAAAAATAATTAAATAGAATTAATTAAAAAAATATTAATTAAATAGTTTTAATTACCTGAACAACCTCCTCTCAAGCCTGGTCCTTCGGCCCCTTCGGAATGTGCCTCCACATCGGGAAGTGAAGGGGGAACCGCATCCAATTCGATCCCAGGTCGCTCAGGAAGCGGTTGAGCAGGTGACCCCCATTGTGGATCAGCTGGTCAGTGCCCTCGTTCCACGGCACTATAACTCGCAGGGACCGGTCCATGCTGTTCAGACCGGTCACATCCAGCCTCCTCGTCGACACGTTCCCCTGCTCATCTGCACAGTTGACCACACGTTAGATAAATTATAATTCAAAGTTAACATTTCAAATTTAAATAAATAACTTACTAAATTAAAAAATTAATTTACCTTCGATCTGCACCTCAAACCCAGTGGACCGCGAAGACGACCCTCGTGGGTTGTTCTGCTCCCGAGCGTCCTCCTGATCGAGGAACTGCTCCATCTCCCTGAACCCACCAAGCGGGATCTCGAACTCCTCCTCGTTGAGGAAGTCCTCAACGCTAATCTCTAGCCCCTCCACCTCAGGCACCTCTGGTGCGGTCGTCGCCTGTGGGATCGTCGGCGGTACCTGTGGGGGGATGGGCTGAGATGTCGCGGTAGCCCTGCCTGCGCGCTGCCCCCTCCCTCTGCCCCCTGCCCGGCTCCTGCCACCCCGTAAAGTCGGTCTGGGGACCTGAGGGGCCTTCCCCTTATCCTGTCCTGAAGCCATATCAACTGTACAAATTTAAAAAAAAAATATTAGTCCATTATTATGCAAAAATATAATAAAAATACAAAAATAAATAAAAATACGTGTTTTATACGTACCTCAAGTGCGAATACTGCGGAATACTGACCAAAAACTCCTATAGAGACGTCTGAACGCTCAAATTTCGAAGAAATCACTCAGAGAAATCTCAGGAAACAAAATGGGCAAACGGAGAAATGAAGGAGGAGGGGGGTATAAATAGCCCAGATATTAGTAGCGGTTATTTTAATAACCGCTACTCTAACCGCTACAAATTTAATTATTTGTAGCGGTTTTACAATAACCGCTACAAATGTTCACAACGTTTGAAATTCTGTAGCGGTTATTGCTTAGAACCGCTACAAATGTCTGGACTCTTTAAATTCTGTAGCGGTTATAGGGGCAATAACCGCTACAAACGTATGACCTTTGGTATTTTGTAGCGGTTATTGTCCCTATAACCGCTACAAAATCCTGTGTTGGTATTTTGTAGCGGTTTTTGTGCATTAACTGCTACAAAATAACCGCTACAAGTTTTGGCGGGAATTTCGCGCCAAAGTTGTAGCGGTTTTTTTTACTAAACCGCTACAAATAATCTTGCCGCTACAAATTTGTAGCGGTTTAGGTAAGAACCGCTACAAATACCATAATTTGTAGCGGTTTAATATAACCGCTACAATTCCACCGCTACAAAATACCTTTTTTTTGTAGTGAAACTCAGTACAAAATATTGGAGGGTGTACAGAGGGTTTCCAGTGAAGGAGTGATGTGTCACAAGTTGAATTTTGAGAAGCCTGTGTTTTATTGTCATCAAGTGAACGCAACAATCACTTACATAGTTCCCATGGAAGCTCCTGATGGCACGAGAACAAGCATAGTGGCTCTTTGCCACCGTGATACAAGAGGTTTGGATCCCCATAAATTGTTCCATCAACTCAAGGTCAAGCCAGGAACAGTGCAAGTTTGCCATTTCTTGTGCTCAGGAGCTATTTCTTTCGTTCCAAAAAATAATGAACTTAAAGCTGCTAACTAAGCAAGCTATCCTAAGCTAGTAATCTCTTTGGGTTACGACTTCTAAATAATAGCATCACTGTGCAACACTTTGTAACCCTATGTGTTCTTGTGTGTTTTGTGCTAGATAAAAGTATCTGTATTATGGTTGCGTCTTGTATAATATTTGTAATAAAAGTATTAGTTCTATAACCCTGGCAGCAAAACTCCTTGTTCTAAAGCCTCAAGTCTGATACAATACTTGAAGACGAGGCGACATTTTCATAATTAGAACTAAAACTTTCTTCTTGGTTTTTTTTTTAAAAGAAAAAAAAAAGAAAGAATCCAGAAATTTCCAATTTGAATCATCAAATTCACTATCACTGGCATGTAGAGCCGGGAAAACGGGCCGAACTCGTCGGGCCGGCCCTTTTAGACCTTGAATTTATAAGGGCCAGGCCTCATATATTTTCCTTAAAAATGAAAGCGGGCCTGTAGGGCTGAGGGCCTAAAAGGGCCGGCCCTTAAAGCCCTGTATGTTTTTTTTATTTTTTAAAATTATTTATATGATAATATTATTATTGACTTTTTATATTTTGTTAATGATGTTGCAAATATTTAGTTGATATAAACTTTTCTAGAATTAAATTTCATAAGAATATCTTATATTAATAATCCTAAAAATTAAAAACTTATAAAAAATATTTCTTATTTCATAAGTATTCTTATCAATTTTGTATTTTTTGACTTATTTTCTTGTGATTGTTTTATTTATATCTTGTGTTGTTTATTTTATTGCCTACTTACACTTTTCAAGACATATTTAGAAGAATTATTTTTAATTTTGTTAAGTCTTCTCATTAATTATTTATAATTATGGTATGTAGACAATTATTTACCTTTGATTATGACTTAATGATCATGTTTGTTTGTTACACGATGCATAAAATTTACACTCTAATTTTGACAATATTTATATATTAAATTAGGAATTCCATTGTTGTAATTTTTAAAAAAATTGAAAAAAAATAAAATTTGTTCAATCTTATGAAAATATCTTCAGGCCCTGCAGGCCAGCCCTAGCCCTTATGCTTTCGAGCTGGGCTTTGAAAAATAGCAATTTTTCTTATCTTGGGCCTAAAAGGGCCGGCCCTTTTAGACCATAACCCATCAAGGACCAGCCTTGTTGGGTCGGGCCGGTCCTGATTCCAAACTCTACTCACCTAAGATCTTGTTGACTCTGACGCAATCGCTGATGAAGAGGCCTTTCATAACTTACGCCTGTTGCCCTGTTGGTATCTAAGGTTATAGCACGTGTCTCACGATATGATAATCAAAAGAAATTAAGAACAATTAATCATTCTAATTAATAAGATTCATTATTATTTAAACAATTTAATAATAACATGAGTTCATGTACTGTAGTTCAACCGGCAGTTTCAGAAACAGACCCACCAGAGACAATTTCCACATTTAAGCATCAAATTCAGTGGCATGCACGAAGAAGATACGTGTGTTCGTTTCATCCCATGTAACTGTTCCTCACTATATTAGTATGACACTTACGTGCGTGGCTCATCTGGAAGAAACCATGCATGAGATCCACTAGCTTACGTGTCCACCTCATCAGCTTCACAGCTGTCACTTGCTCACACAATTATTTATTTGTCTCCTTTTTGAGATCATCGAGAAATTTTAAAAACAATTTTTGCTATGTGATTGATTAAACAGTAGTCCATTCAAAATAGTAACTAATGGGGCAAATGAACTTCAATGCTTCTATTGATTGGATAATCTTCATGTTATTATTAGTGATTCTTCTGCTTATTTAAATCTCAATGTACTATAATAAATTTCTCTTATTTTTCTAAACTATAAAATTGTTTGAAATAGTGATGAAATCCGGCCACACCTCCCAAAGGATTCGACACTCAAAATACTCGCAGTAATTTATTTTCATGTGATCTCATACGTTTGAGGGACCAATCTATACTACTCATTTTAGATTTTTTTTTATATTTTCCCTTTTTGATAGTACTATTAATTGCACGACCAATAATTCTAGGGACAGTCGGAATCTTTATAAAAGGGAAGCACACCTGAGCGCAAAAAATGATAGACTCACCGTCTAGCTACTTGTTCACTTCATTACTCTAAAATGGAGCTTAGCTTTTTGCTCTTTTAGCTGTGTTATGTGTAAGTTGTTGTTTTCCCCCCTCAAAATTCCATGTTTGTATATTTATATAAACTTTTCTAAATTGTGCTTCGTGAGGTAATATTTTTCATTTCTTTTTCATCATCAAAATTAAACTAACCTTAAATGGCATTGATTAGCTTTTTTTATGTTTTTTTAATATTAACGATATAAAAAATTATTAAATGTTTGATACAAAATATCCATATGCCAGCTTCTTTGAAGATGACCTTCATGTAGGCAAACAAATGAACATAGAATTCAACAGCTCTCACTCTTCTCAACCTACTGGCGCTGCTGGTTTATGGAAGAGAGACAAAATCAGAAAAGACTCAAGTAACTTAATTAACCATGGAAGAGATCTGCGATGACAAAAAGCTTTTGGGAGAAGAAACCAGGTTTTGTGCTGAATCAGTAGAATCATTACTTGATTTCGTCATTTCAAACCTGGGAAATAATAACAAGGAGGATATCGAAGTATTTACAGGCTCCTTTGTGCCTCACCAAACACAGTACACAATATTGGAGGAAGTGAAGAGAGTTTCAAGTGATGATGAATTAAGTGTAATGTGTCACAAACTGAATTCTGTTGAGAGGCATGTATTTTACTGTCATTAATAAGTTAATTCAACAAGAGCTTACACGGTTCTCATGTAATTGTCTGTTTGGTAAGGAGATTCGTATATGTTCTTATGAATCGTATGATAAGTCACATTATTATCAATTACCAATACAAAAAAAAAAACGACAATTCATAGTGGTGAATTTGTAGTGGTTAAAAACAACCACTACAAAAATGAGTATTTGTAGAATTTTTAAGCAAAACCGCTACATATTTGCAACAGTATAACTCACGCCAAGTGGCGCACAGGTTGTGGTACTAACTTTGTAGCGGTTTACAACGTATAATTACTACAAAATTTGACGCCAAATTTGCCATGGTTAATTTGTAGCAGTTGGTATATATTAACCACTACAAATGTGGTATCAATGGGCGCGAAGCTTGTGCAACTAATGTGGTGGTTAGTTTGTAGCAATTAATGTTACAGTAACCGCTAATGAATGCAAAAAGCTGCATCTTTGTAGCGGTTAAGGCTAATCGCTGCAAAGTGCGATGTGAATATGTAATGGTTATAGCTTATAACCACTACAAAATATAAAGGGTCTGCAGGTTTGTAGCGATTATTTGTAACCGCTACAAATATTCATGTTATCCGAGGTAGGGTTTATGGATTTGTAGCAATTAAGGTAGCGGTTCCCTTTATAAACGCTACAAATCCGGGTGCTATAAATGCCCCCTGACCCCTCATTTCCTCATTTGGCCAATTTGAATTCTCACACGCCCTTTGAAATTTTCCTTGAGATATGAGGTTCTGCTGAAGCATTTTACAGAGTTTGTCACTCGATGTTAGTAAAGTTAAGTGATTTATTTTGTTTTTTGGCTATTATTTTATAACTTTGATATAAATTGTGCTTTATTATTTTGTAGTTATATATTATGACTTCTGAGCGGGACAAGGAGAAGGGGAAGGAGGCTGAACTTCCCCCTAGACCTATTTTGCAGGGGAGCAGTAGCAGAAGGGGTAGTGGGAGAGGCAGCAGAGGGCAAATAAGGGTAGGCACATCCCCATGTCATCGCAGGAGGCGACCACACCACAACAGCCACAGGAGGTAAACCCACAGCAGTCGCCCCTCTAGGAGACAGGCCCACTGCAGATGGTCCCACAGGAGACTACGATGAGAACGAGAAATTCGACTTCCGGATTTCTATCAGTGCCATGGAGCGGTTCCTGGATGAGGAGGAAGCAAGGAACCAGAGCAACCCACGACAGTCATCTACCCAGTCGACGAGGTTTGAGGTGCAGATTCAAGGTAAATTTAATTATTGTTTTAACAAATTTAATATTGAAATTTCATAGGTTAAATGTTTTTCAAAATTCAATTAACATATATGGTAAATTGTACAGATGAGTAGGGGAACATTTCCACGAGGAGGCTAGACGTGGCCGGTCTCAATAGCATGGACCAAAGCCTACACATGATAGTTCCGTGGAATGAGGCCACGGACCAACCGATCGAGAACAGTGGTCACCTCTTAAACCGCTACCCAAACGAGTTGGGTTCAAATTGAATGCAGTTCCCCATCCACTTCAGGACGTGGAAGAATGTTCCTAAGGGGCCGAAGGATCTAGGGTAGGACAAGGCCATGAAGGTAATTAATAATATTTAATTATATTATATATTTCATAATTAATTGTATTTAATTAATATTTATTAATTGTATCATTTATAAGTAATTGTATTTAATTATTTTTTATTCAATTGTGTTACAAAATAGGTTTGTCGTCCATGACAACAAGAAGAGGTGCACGCTGATGAAGATAGGAGACAGCTGGACGAATAGGAGGAATCGCCTCTTCCACAGTATGAACAAGGTTGTGACGATACCTCTGCAGGAGCTTATCGACAACGTCCCAAACGGCATCTCACCAAACAACTGGGCAAGTTTTGTCCAGTATAGGAGGAGCACAGAGGGGCAAGTAATTTATTTATAATTATGATTTTAATATAATTTTCATAATTTTTATGTTTTTCATAATTATATTTGTTTTATATTTTTTTAATACTTTTAATATTATTATTTTATGCAGACTCTTTCTTTGAGGAATACCCAGGTGCCGAGGGCAGTAAAGGATCCACTACACGGTAGGATCGAAGACAGTTGCTGTCACTTACAGCGAGCTGGTAATTTTTTAAAATGTCAATTACTTTTAGTTGGTTATTTCATATTATAAATTTAGTGTTTTATTGTTCATAATACTAATTTAATGTTTTAATTGTTTTAGGAAAGGGAGGCTCAGTAGGAGAACCGTCAGAGAGACTACGAGAAGTTATTCACTATCACCCATAGACACCGTGACGGGACTCCGACCTCTCAGCAAGCAGATGAGGCCATTGTAAGTTAATTTATTATTTTATAATAATAATTTATTGTTATATTGTTTGTAAATCTACTTTATTGTGAATAATAATAATAATAATTTATTGTTTCATAAAATGACAGGAGCGGATGCAGTAGTTGTAGGCTAAGCTACGAGAGATGCAGACCCAGGAGTCATAGGGATCTATAGACCCCACTATGCCATTGAAAGCCGATATGGGTCCAGTTCAGCACCTTGGACGTGTGAGGGGTATGGGGATAGGCACCAGACCTAGCATGGTTTACGGCAGGAGCGGTACCTCTAAGGTTGGCAGCTCTCAACCATGGATGTCTGAGGTCAGAAGTTTGAGGGAGGAATCTGTTGACGAGCTCCGTTCGGAGTTTATTAGGGCACATGCCTTAATGGCCCATCAGATGCAGGAGCAGGTCGATTTCTACTACGTTAACATACACAGTAGTGGGATATCGTGAACTACATGTTATCACGATCATGGAGTCGCTTAGCTTTTTCCCTGACGAGGAGCATCCACAGGTCCCTCTTGTCCCTCAATTTGTCGTTTAGCTGCCTCTTACTGCCGATGATGATGGTGCTGTTCACTCTGCTTAGCGCCGTGATCTAACCCCCCTGAGCGAGGACCTGATGATCAAAGTCATGATCCTGCCCCTCCTGAGAGTAGACCTAATCATCAGCCTCCAGATAGTTAGTTATATGTTTTTAGTTAGCTTTAGGATAATTATATTTTTCTTTCAAACATTTGTACAAAAAATTGGACATTTATATTTTCAGAGCCTTGTTAAATTCTTCTTTCATTGAGAAGTAACCAAAAAAATAATTAAATAATTTATTTGTAGCGGTTTTTAATGCAAACTGCTACTACCTTTGTAGCGGTTAAATTGATGAAACTGCTACAACAAGCAATGAATCTTAACTTTGTAGCAGTTCTGAAAATGAAACTGCTACAAATTGCAAAACAAAATTTATAATGAATATTTGTAGCGGTTGTAGGTGCTAACCACTACAAAATGTCTTGAATATTTGTAACAGTTTCATAAATCTTAACTACTACAAAATGTCAATTTAAAATTTGAATATTTGTAATAGTTTCATAAATCGTTCATGGAACTTTGTAGAGGTTTGTCAATGAAACCGCTACAGAGTTTCTTGCACAGTTGTAGCAGCTATGTCAAAAAACTGCTACAAAGTGCAAATAAAAAAATTGTTTAATAGCCAACGGTCATAAACATTTGTAGCGGTTATGTTGACATAACCGCAACAAAGTGTCAAACATTACAAATTTGAATTTCATATCCCACCAACGATCATGAAAATTTGAAGCAATTTTTTAGAATATAACCGCTACAAACGTACACTTAGTAGCGGTTTTAGAACTCTACAAATTGTTAAACATTATAGGATTTAAATATAAGCTTCTAGGCACCCATTATTCTGTATTCACTCATCTTCTTTGCTAATTTTTTTTCACCAGCTATTAATAAGTCATGGATCAGGTTGTCATGCAATTCTTCAGAATATTTGTACGGATTAAACAATTTCTTGGTTTTCACATACTTTCATACCAGCTGTAATGGTAAGATCATCTATTCGTGTTAGAGATACAAGTTCAAGAAGTGGCATGCATGACAAGTTGTTAAGGAACATTTGCTTGTGAAGCCTTTCCCAGAAGACTATACGTTCTGCGGGGTTCATGGTGAGAAGGCCGGTATGAGATATGATGATACTCTTCCTCAAATTTCATAAGTAGGAGTTCAAGTAGATGAAGATAATCCTGTTACTGATGCTGTGCATAATACATTAGATTTTCAAGATGACAACTTCAATGAAGAAGTGCAAGGTTTAAAGTCAATATTCTTGAGGAATGAAGCAGCTCAGGATTTTTTAGCTTAATGGATGAAGCAGATTGTCCTTTATATCAAGGTTGTTGAATTGTGACGGTAGATGGTTGTCTAAATTGCATGGTAAATGCTGAGGGCCATGAATCGATCGTAGATTTGATTAGTTTTCCACTGCAAGAATTGGAAGTAATTTTGGGGATTGACTGGTTAACAACGAATAGTGTGTTGTTGGATTATAAACAGAAGAGAGTCATATATCTGAATCCACAATCGCAAGCTGATACAGAAATTACTCTTAACCTTCTTTCCGCGGCTAAGGTTGAGAGATATCTATAGAAAGGTTGTCAGGGGTACATGGTATTCTACTCCATGCAATCAAAGGCCGGTGTAGCCTTAGAAAGTATCCTTGTAGTAAGTGAGTTTCCTGATATTTTTCCAGAGGATTTCTGTAGATTACATCCAGATAGGGAAGTAGAGTTCTCGATTGATTTGAGGCCTGGAGTGTGTCTAATTTCCAAAACCCTTATCGTATAACTCTAAATGAAATAGCAGAGCTAAAGAAGCAGATCGAGGAACTACTTGAGAAAGGGTTCATACGACCCAACATATCATCCTGGGGTGCTCAGCGCTCTTCGTAAAGAAGAAAGACAGAAGCCTGCGTTTCTGTATCGATTACTGAGAGCTAAACAAGGTGACCATTAAGAATAAGTATCCACTCCCTAGAATTGATGATTTGATTGATCAGTTGTCTGATTCATGTGTATTCTCAAATATCAATTTGCGATGGGATACCATCAGTTGAAAGTAAAAGCAGAAGATGTATCTAAGACTGCTTTCAAGACTAGATATGGTCATTACGAGTTCCTAGTGATGCCATTCGGACTGACCAATGCACCTGCTGTGTTTATAGACTACATGAATCGAATCTTTCATCCATACTTAGACCAGTTCTTAGTAGTCTTTATCGATGATATACTGGTGTATTCACAGAGTAAAGCTGAACATGAACAGCATCTGAGAACTGTGTTGAACGTATTATGGGATAGGCAACTCTATGCCAAGCTGAGAAAGTTTGAATTCTAGCTTTCAGAGGTAAATTTTATGGGCCACGTTGTCTCACAGCAAGGGGTCTCTATTGATCTTAATAAGGTAGAAGCAGTATTAAACTAGAAGAGGCCAGAGACGGTATTCGAAGTACATAATTTTCTGGGTCTAGCTAGTTATTATCGAAGATTTAAACAGAATTTCTCCAGAATCGCATTACCAATGACGAAATTGACGCGAAAAGCTCAACATTTTATGTGGGATGAGAATTGTGAAAAGAGCTTCATAGAGTTGAAGCAGAGGTTAACTATAGTACCAATGTTAACAATCCCAGAAGACTATACGTTCTGCGGAGTTCATGGTGAGAAGGCCGGTATGAGATATGATGATACTCTTCCTCATATCTTGAGGAATAAAACAACTCAAGATTTTTTTAGCTTAATGGACGAAGTAGATTGTTCTTTATATCAAGGTTGTTGAAACTAATCAAAATTATCTTTGTTGATCAAATAATATCATATCAAGTCACTATTCAACTTGTATGCAGCTTTGATGTGAACAATAAGCTACTTTCCTGGGCTTGGAACATTATTTGGGTACAATGTACATACTGGGATAGCCTATCCAGCTTGCAATTTTGAATCCAACTCAATGCGCCTTCCCCACAATCAAAAGTGGTGCTTCATGGTTCATCGGAGGTTTCTCGATGGTAAGCACAAGTTTATATTGCAAAAGAATCATTTCAATGGTAAACTGGAAAAAAGAGGACCTCCTTAGACTTTAACCGGTGCAGATATCTTATAGCAACTTCAAAATGTTAAATTTGAGTTTGGAAAAGGTGACGATGCAGCAAAAATATAGTGAAAGACTACCAAGACTTCTACTTTTGTGCCTCAGCAATGGCAGAAGATAAGCATTTTCTTTACTCTTCTATATTGAAAATCTAATTTACTTCGACACAGTCTTATGTCATGCACATTGAAAAAAAAATGTATACAACAATATGTTATACATGCTGCTTAATGAACCTGGGAAGTCAAAAGATCATCTTCAAGTGAGGAAAGATTTACAGGCCATGGGAGTTTGTGAAGACGAATGGCCAAATGAGCATGACAAATTTCACTCGGCAAAATTCACCCTCACAAAACTGAACAAGAAAGTCTTCCTCTCGACGTTGAAAAAAATAAAAGTTTCTAATGGGTATTCAAGCAATATATCATGATGTATTGACATGCATGCTTAAAAGTTTGCTAGGCTAAAGAGTCATGACTCACATGTTCTTATGCAACAGTTACTTCCGCTGGCTATAAAGAATGCACCGCCTTCCAATATGTCCATCATTTTGGTGGAGCTGTGTTCCTTCTTTCGAAAGTTGTGTTCAAAGATTTTGATCATTAAGGAGCTTGATTAGCTGCAGTCTAAAATCATTCTTACCCTTTGTCATTTAGAGATGATCTTTCCTCTGTCTTTTTTTACTGTGATAGTTCACCTGACAGTCCATCTTGTTCATGAAATAAAGCTTGCTAGCCCAATTCAATATCAATGGATGTATCCTATTGAGAGGTACTCATTTTACATGTGCATCAGCATTACTTTATAAATTTGCTATTAGCCCATTTTAGCATATAGTATCATTCTTCCTTCTTGACTTTATAGGTTTCTTGGGAAATTGAAATCTTACGTAAGGAATAAGACGTAGCCAAAAGGTTCTATAACTGAAGGTTATATAGGGGATGAGGTTTTGTATTTCTGTTTAAGGTACTTTAATAACATTGAGACAACTTTTAACCAACCGCGTCATGTAGACGATTGTCCTAAACCTGAGCCATCATCAAGAGAGTTATTAATCCCTCATGTTGGTAAATCAGTTGGAGAAAGTGAGAACTTCAAACTAACGACAACTGAGAAGTTGGAAGCACATAGACATGTATTGATTAATTGCACTCAAGTTGAACCCTTCCTTCAATAAGAATTGTACACTCGTATGTTTTTCTATATCTTTCCTAACATTTTGTACTTATATTTCATGATCACCTTCCCACAATTAATTGCAACGAATTTAGAAGTCATGTAAAGCACCAACTCAGGATCCGTACACAAACATCCTCCGAAGTTGACAAAAAGGTCCATAGAGAATTCCTAAGTTGGTTTGCGCGTAAAATACTAAATGACCACAACCCACACTCCCCAGATTTCAAAACTCTCGCAATCAGCCCTCTTATCATACAAAAAGGTTTACAGCATACAATGTCAATGGTTTCAAGTTTTGCACGTTTTCATGAGATCAAGGATTGAAACCTCAAAATTCAGGTGTTTATGGTACTTTTAGGACAAGGAGTTATGTAAGCAGCAACGACGGCAACATACAGTTCGGAGGCATCCCTTACTATGGAAAGATTCTTGATGTTGTTGAACTAAATTACCAAGGCTGTTTCACCATAACGCTGTTTAAGTGTTTATAAGCAAATACGACAACTTCCTTAGGACTCACAATTGACAATTTAGGCATCACATCAGTCAATTTCTCCAGGCCAATTCACACTGGTCAATCTGAAGATGATAAGCTATATATTCTTGCCTCAGAGGTACACCAAGTTTATTATGTCGAGGATGAGAGACACAGGGATTGGAACATGGTAGTTCATTTAAAGCCTCGCTACTTTTATGACACAAGTGGTGGTGATAACATCACCTATGAGAATGAGTCATTCCAGCTTATCAATTTCTAAAAATTCTTCCCTGAAGGCGATGACAATTTACCTATAGTTCAGTATGTATATTTAAGTTCACATTATTTAAATTTCATTTTTGTACAAAATAATACCACACTAACATTTTCTTCACACAGTTTTTGTAGAGATAGTGATGAAGAATGATTAAACAAATTATGTTTTTGTTCTTGTAAACTTTAATGTATATTTTTTTTAAAAAAATTCAGAACAATATTTTTAGTGGTTTTATAACCACTATAAAATCAACTAAAACTGCTAAAAAAGTAAAAATTGCTACAAAGAACGTCACAATAACCACTACAAACCCTATCACATTAACAGCTACAAGTGCTATATATGCAGATCCCTATAAATATCCCCACCACATCTCATTTCAAACACTCCTCTATTTCTTTTAACCCTTCCTCTTTTTCGTTTTCTCCCATCAAGAAATTTTTTTGTAAGAGCTGAAGAGCTGAATAAGATGATCAAATATTGTAAAAGTTTTTTAATTCTTTCATTTTAACATTTTTTCCCTCACATAATATTTATTCTCATTAGTTTTCTGTTTTGCAGAATTTGAAGGACATTTCCTCACCAATTTCAATATTCCTTCCATAATGATAACCATATAGTAGACAGCATAATAATTTCTTATTACCTACATTTCCTCGATAATATTACATATATAAAGTTTATACTTATCTAACTTAATTTAATCATTCTTTTTAAATAATAACTACTATCAACTAAACTACTTAAACAATAAATTATTCATTCCAATATTATAAAAAATGGAGACAGATGAATGTATAATTTTTTTAAAATTTCACAAATTTTTGTAGCGGTTTTAAGAACTACAACCACTATAAATTTAAAAACAAAATGCAATTATTTTTTTGCCACTACTTTTAAAATTTCTTATGATATTAGTAGCGGTACGTTTGACACCATTTTTTAAAGGCTAAATTATACAAACCCCCTTAAATTTTGGGTCAGTTGCATATAACCTCCCTAACATTTCAAAGTTTAAATTTAACCCCTCTAACCTTTTATTTTTTAACTATTAACCCCCTACTGTTAAGTGACCATTGTATTTCTAACAGAAAATGCCACGTTAGATTATGAAATGACACGTGGCATCTTGTGTAAATTACTAATTTCATAAAACTCCACTGAACCCTGAACAGTTGAAAAGAACTCCCTCCTCCCCCGAACTTTGATCAGTTACAAATAATCTCCTAACATTTCAAAATTTATATTTGAATCTTCTAAAATTATGATTTATAATATTAAACCACATGCAATTACTTTTTATCATTTTCATAATTTATTAAGATTTTTGCTATCATTTGTCAATTAAAATACTATTAGTTCTTTTGTATATAGCAAAAACAAGAAGAATAATATTTATAAAAATATAAAAATACAAGTCAAATCTTTGATTCATGAAAAATATGCATCACTAATAAAAAAAATTAATGCGGGCATAAGCTATCCTCTGACACAAACATAATATTTAAACTATCAATGCTCAATTATCCTAATAATATATTTAACACAAAAGATAAATGATGATATTTTAATACTATCAATGCCTAATTATCCCAAGAAAATAAGTAAATGTTATACAAATGATGAAATTTTTATTTTTATATTTTTTTTAAATATTATTCTTCTAATTTTTCTATTTTTGCCATACCATAAAACTATTTTAATTGACAAATGATGGTAAAAAACTTAATAAATTTATTAAAATGATAAAAGTAACAACTTGAGTTTGAATATTACAAACGGGTATTTTAATATTACACAAGATGCCACGTAGGATGCAATATGTCATTTCATATATGACGTGGCAATTTTCGTTAAAAAGATAATTGTCACTTAACGGCAGGGGGTTAATAGTTAAAAAATAAAATGTCAGAGGGGTTAAATTTAAACTTTGAAATGTTATGGGAGTTATATACAACTGACCCAAAGTTCATAGGGGTTTTGTAAAATTTAGCCTTTTGTAAAATTTAATTTAGTAGCGGTTTTGTGACCGCTAAAAAAATGGAGTCAAATTTTCATTTTTCAATTCCCGCCATACAAAATTGTGGCGCCAACATTTGTAATAGTTATATAACCGTTACAATTTGTATATATAATGTGTTATCAACATGAGGATCTTGTAGTAGCGGTTTTGCTACCTGAGCAGCGGTTCTAAATATAGTAGCGTTTTTTTTTGTAATAATATAATAGCGGTTTTGTTACCTGAGTAGCAGTTCTAAATAACCGCTACAAATCCATTTGTAACAGTAGATTTTGTAATGGTTTTTTCAACCGTTAATAATTTTGTTAGTAGTGGTTAAAATCACTTCAAATACATCTTTTTAACTGCTACTAAATCGCTTTTTTTTTTTTGTAGTGTACCCCTTACTTCATTGACTCCTATTAAATGGCTAAGTTATTCTTGTCATTTATTATGGCAAATTTGTTATTCATTAAGGTGTTCTAACTTAATTATTTCATATATCTTAAAACTTGATAATTATTTTCTACTTCATATGGTCCTCGGTATATAAGAGTTTGATGACTAGTAATTTGTTGAAATAAAAAATTAATTAAATTAGTCATTTATAAAAAAATGTGTGTTGGTTTTTCTAAAAATAACCCTTACGATTATTTGCATCAGAAAGTAAGGTGTTCTAACTTAATTATTTCATATATCTTAAAACTTGATGATTATTTTATACTTCATATGGTCCTCAGTATATAAGAGTTTGATAACTAGTAATTTGTTGAAGTAAAAAATTAATTAAATTAGTTATTTATAAAAAAAATGTGTGTTGGTTTTTCTAAAAATAACCCTTACAATTATTTCCATTAGAAATTACTCTTTTGATAAAATCTCCTTAATCCTTAATTTGTGCCTTCAAAAGGAGAATTTAGAAAAAAAATTATAAAATTTGGAGATTGTTATAAAAGTATGTGTAATAAGAGAGAAAATTGATAGAATAATTTTAAGAGAGAAGATTGATAGAATTTCTAGAGAAAAGTTAGAGAGAAATTCTCATTCAGTTCATTTGAAACAATCAATTACAAGCCTTTATATAGAGTCAGGAATCTAACCTTGGTTACATGACCATGGTTATATCTAACCCTGGTTACATGATCATAGTTACGTTATATCTTCTTTATGTCTTATCTTTTTTTACTTTTGATTTGTGTCAAGTCTTCTTTTCTTCTTTATGCCAAGTTGACTAGAAGAGTAAATTGGTCTAGATATAAGTCAATGGACATCTACATATTTAATATTCATAATACTCCCCCTTGGATGTTCATTATGAATGTACCTCATTAAAAACTTTAACTAGGAAAAAATCAGTGGTATAAAAACCTAGCCAAAGAAAAGAGTATATCATTCATTGATACACCATCGAGTGTTGCCTCATTAAAAACCTTTCTAGGAAAATCCAATAGGACAAAACCTAGATAAGGGAAAAAAAGTACAGCGTGTATCGACTCCCCCTCTTGACAACATCAGTTAAGATCTTTGACTCTTCGAAGACCAATGTCATGAACAAGTTTTTCAAAGATTATATCTGGAAGTAACTTGGTGAATAAATCTATTAGATTTTCACTTAAACTGATTTGTTGGATATCTATTTCGCCATCTTTTTTAAGGTCACGAGTGAAGAAGAATTTTGGTAAAATATGCTTCATTCTATCGCCTTTAATATAGCCTTCTTTAAGTTGAGGGATACTTGCAGCATTATACTCATATAGGATTGTTGGGATTATTTTTCAGGAAGATAAATGACAAGTTGTAAGTATATGATGTATCACTGACCTCAACCACACACATTCTTGACTTGCTTCATGTATTGCTAGAATTTTTGCATGGTTAGATGATGTGGCTGATATAGTCTGTTTCATAGATCGCCACGAAATAGTTGCGCCTCCATATGTAAATAGATAGTCCGTTTGTGATTTACAATTTTGTGGATCAGACAAAAATCCAGCATCTGCATAACCAACCAGTTCATGCTTGGATACATTTGAGTAGTATAACCCCATGTCTATAGTACCTCTGAGATAACGAAGAATGTGCTTTATTCCATTCCAATGCCTTCATGTTGGTGAAGAACTATATATTGCTAATAAATTAACAAAAAATGATATATCAGGATGTGTGTGATTAGCAAGATACACTAGTGCTCCAATAATACTAGGATATGGTACTTCTGGATCAAGGAGTTCTTCATCACCTTCTTTACTAATTTCTCGGGGTCGGAATAGGCCTTTTTTCACCTTCAAAGACCTTACAACCATTGGGGTACATAAGGGAAGAGATTTATACATGTAAAATCACTATAGGACCTTCTTTGTATAAGTTTCTTGAAATATAAAGATCCCTTTCTTGAGATACTCGATCTGTAATCCAAGATAGAATTTTGTTCTTCCCAAGTCCTTCATTTCAAATTCTTTCTTCGAACAATTAATTGCCTTTTGAAGCTCTTCAGAAGTTCCAATGATGTTGATATCATCAACATAAATAGCAATTATAGCAAACTCACTTTTAGATCTTTTCATAAAGATGCATGGGCATATCGGATCATTTTTGTATCCTTCTTTCAACAAATATTCATTAAGACAATTATACCACATGTGCCCTGATTGCTTCAGGCCATAGAGAGACTTATTTAACTTAACTTATTATTATTCTTGAGAACTTGAATTGGATGCTTATGGCATCTTAAGTCCTTCAGGAACTTTCATATAAATATCATTGTCAAGTGAGCTGTATAAATAGGCAATCACAACATCCATTAGATGTAAATCAAGTCCTGCATTTATTGTAAAAGTAATTAAATAATGAAAATTAGTTGCATCGACTACTAGTAAATACGTTTCTTCAAAATCAACACTAGGTCTTTGTGTAAAGCCTTGAGGCACAAGACGTGCCTTATTTCTTGTTATTTTGCCGTTTTCATTTCTCTTTCGTACAAAAACTCATTTGCATCCAACTGGTTTTACATCTTCAAGTATAAGAACTACAAGTCCAAATACTTTTTGTTTAGCCAATGATTTTAGTTCTGCATTAGTGGCATCTTTCCATAGAAGCCAATCTTTTCTATGTTGGCTCTCACTAATGGATTTTGGCTCATGATCCTCATCATCATTCATTCCATCATATGCTATATGATAAGCAAAGATGTCATCAATGTTGACATTATTTTGATCCCATCGGATTTCATTCATAACATAATTTATCGAGATCTCATTATTTTCACATATGTCAGGTACCTGTGTCTCTTCTGATACTATAACATTCTCTTCTGGAGATATCTCTACTGGAGATAATAACTCTTCAGGAGATGACACTTCTGAAGCTATTAATTTTTCTTCACTATCCTCGATTTAACCATCTATATTCTTTACGTCTTTTCTTTTTCAAGGATTTTTATCTTTGGAACCGATGAGCTTACCACGCTTCAGGCGTGTTTTAGATTCATTCATAGCAGGTTGTCCTTCAGGAACATCAATTTTGATAGGAGTATTAGCAGCTATGACATATGACTTTGTCACTTTCTTTAGGTCAGTAAATGCTTCTGGCATTTGATTAGTTAAATTCTGTAAATAAATTATCTTTTGAACTTCCAATTCACACTGTTTTATACGAGGATCAAAATGAGCCAATGATAATTCATTGTAACTAATTTCTTTACCCAACTGTTTGTTTTCTCCCCCTAATGTTGGGAAAAGTAATTCATCAAAATGACAATCGGAAAATCGTGATGTAAATAAATCTCCTGTGGATGGTTCTAAACACTTTATAATTGATGGAGATTCATACCCAACATATACTCACATCCTTCTTTGAAGACCCATTTTGGTGTGTTGTGGTGGTGCTACAGGCATATATACCGCACACCTGAAAGTTCTTATATGGGAAATATTAGATTCCTGACAAAAACCATTTGTAAGGGGGAAACCTTTATGTAATTCGTTAGCCTAATGTGAATTAACATTGCTGCATGTAAAATGGCATGGCCCCAAGCAGAAATTGGGAGATTAGATTTCATAAGTAAAGGTCTTGCAATTAATTGCAACCTTTTAACCAATGATTCTGCAAGTCCATTTTACGTATGAATATAAGCTACAGAATATTCAACATCAATTCCAATGGACATACAATATTCATTAAAAGCTTGTGAAGTAAATTTACCAACATTATCAAGACGTATTTTCTTGATAGGATAACAGGGTAATATGCTCTTAATCTAATCAATTGAGCAAGTAATCTCGTAAACACCAGGTTGCGAGAAGATAATAAGAAAACATGCGACCATTTAATTGATGCATCAATTAAAACCATATAGTACCTAAATGGTCCACATGGTGGGTGTATTGGCCCACAAATATCTTCTTGTATCCGTTCTAGAAATGTGAGAGACTCACTTTCTACTTTGCTTGGTGAGGGGCGAATAATTAACTTTCTCTTGAAATATGCACCACATGAGAAATCATGAGATTGTGGTATTTGTTTACACTTTAGGGTATGTCTACATGAATTCCCAATTATTTGTCGCATCATGATTGAACCAGGATGACCTAATCGGTCATGCCAAACATTAAATTCATTAGTAAACTTCTGGTTTACATTAGCAAACTACTAGTTTGCATTGGCAGACTTATGGTCTGTATTGATAAACTTCTAGTTCTCAATAGCATGTGTTTCAATTATACTTATACATGTATAATACAAGCCCGAAGAAAAAATAAGAAAACTTTCTAATATGCATTTTCTACCAGCAACTATATTTGTGATGACAAGATATTCATAATTATTTTTAGTTGTTGTTTCTAAATGATATCCATTTCTACAGATATATTTAAAACTCAATAAGTTTCTTTTATACTTGGTAGAATAAAGTGCATTATCAATGCATAATTTTGTTCCTTCAGGTAACAAAACATTAGCTCTTCCGAAGCTTTCAATTAAATTTATACTACCAGATATAGTCTGAACATTGACTTCTCGTATTACCAAGGAGGAAAAATATTTATCATGTCTGAGTATGGTGTGAGTTGTTGCACTATCAACGAAACATAAATCTTCAAGATTGATGCCAATAAGATTCATTTTTCATTAAAAGAAAGATAAAAACATAATTAAAATTAATACATATGATAGAAGCAACTTACAGTAAAACATAGCAATTCAAGTTAAGAAATCTGCAACATTCAAATATGTATTATCCACATCGCCATACTCAGAATTCTCAGCCTGATCAACATGATTAACTTCAACATTTCATCACTTACCATTATTTTTAATTGATTCTTGGTAAAGATCAACTACTTGTCTTGGTGTATGATAGGTACGAGACCAATGACCCTAGCCACCACATCGATAACATGGATTGTCAGCATATTTATTATGCCTACTGCTTTTCCCTTTTTGGTTCTTATCAGTCTTTTCCCACTTCTGGTAGGAATTTGAACCACCATGATATCGACTACGACCATGACCATGACCACGATCACGACCACGCCCATGGCTGTAGCCACGCCTATGTCCAGTTCCATGTCTACATTCACGGTCACGATTAAATTCATTTGTTACTACATTCATTTTAGGGAATGGAGTTGAGCCTGTTGGATGAGATTTATGGTTTTTAATAAAAGCTCATTATTTTGTTCAGCCACAAGCAAACAAGAAATTAATTAAGCATATTTCTTGAAACATTTTTCACGATATTGCTGTTGCAGGAGCAAATTGGAAGCATGAAATGTGGAGAATATTGTTTCTAACATATCATCATCAGTAATATTTTCTCCACATAATTTTAATTTAGAAGTAAACCTGAACATAGTTGAGTTATATTCGCTTATAGATTTAAAATTTTGCATGCGCAAATGTATCCAGTCATAATGAGCTTTTGGAAGAATGACCATCTTCTGGTGATCATACATTTCTTTCAAATTGTTCCAAAAAACAAATTGATCCATTACTGTTAAATATTCAATTTTTAAATCCTCATACAAATGGTGGCGAAGAAAAATCATGGATTTGGCTTTATCTTGGTTGGATGCCTGATTCCCTTCTTTGATTGTGTCTTTCAGACCTTTAGCATTCAGGTGAATTTCCGCATCCAACACCCAAGATAAATAATTTTTCCTAGTAATATCAAGAGCCACAATTTCAAGTTTTGTTAGGTTTGTCATGGTTCAAACTAATTAAAGAAATAAATGAAAATAATTAAAACATAAAATGTAAACACGCAATATAATATCTTAAATAAAAATAATTATAAATTCATAAAGACAATATATAATTCATAAGGCAAAATAAGAAAATTAAAACTTGCATGGCTTCGGGCCATTTAATCTCATGGATTCAAGCCAATTAATCTCAAGATGAGAAATTAAATTATGATCTTCCGGATAAAAGTGGTATATGACTTCTGGCTATACAATAAGATAAAGGATGAAAAATATATATAGCTTCTGGCCCTATAATAGGAAAAGAGATATGGCTTCTGGCCGTATCATATCATAGGAGATTAAAATAATATGACTTCTAGTCATATAATTTCAAGAATCATATGTGTATGGTTTCTGGCCATAAGATAATAATATAAATGATATAAAAACAATAACGATCTCCAATCTTAATCATGGAACTCGATGTTATATAACAATCGGTAAAAATATATCTCTAATTTCATATAGTGGCTTAGATTATCCCAAATCTATCAAATAAAACAAGGTATATATAATCATTAAAGAAACCATAAGAAGATCATACATTCGTTTAGAGCTTCATGCTGATAATGTATTATAAAAGTATGTGTAATAAGAGAGAAGATTGATTGAATTTCTAGAAAAAAGTTAGAAAAAAGTTCTCATTCAGTTTGTTTGAAACAATCAATTACAAGTTTTTATATAGAGTCAGGAATCTAACCCTAGTTACATGATCATGGTTACATCTAACCCTAGTTATATGACCATAATTACTTTATATCTTTTTTATGTCATGTATTTTTTTGCTTTTGCTTTGTGTCAAGTCTTCTTTTTTTCTTTATACCAAGTTGACTGGAAGAGTAAATTGGTCTAGATATAAATCAATGGACATCCACATATTTAATATTCATAACAGAGATAATGTATATTGAAGTCTTATAAACTTTTATAAGTCATTTTTTACCAAAAAAAAATTGGTCATCTTTATAAGTCCAATTTCAGAGTAGTAAATGCATTTTGTACTTCTTTTTTTACCCCTATTAATTGCAATAACCAAAAAGAATTTATTCATATTGATTTTTGGAACCAATCATAGATAAGGGTGAAATTGAAAATTTAGCCCATAGTTAATGAGTTGACTAACTTTTCTTGGTATATGAGAATTAGTTAAAAAAAAACTTATAAATAGGATTAGAATAATAGTTAATGGGTTAACTAATTTTCTTTGACATATGAGAATTAGTTAAAAATAATTTATAAATAGGACCAGAGTGGTACTCCCTCCTCCAATCCTATTTATAAGCAAATTTCCTTTCGATTGTGCAAAATAAATTGGTAGTTAAAAGCAATATGTGTGTTAAAAATGTCATATTTTTTTTCATATATGCCCATATTTATGAAAAGAGTATATGAGGGAGAATAAATAAAAAGTATGAGAGATAATGAGTATAAAATATGAGAGAGAATAAATATTTAATAAGGATAAAATAAAAAAAAAGAAGCTTAAATTTTTAGACTAAAAATAAAAGTTGTTTATAAAAAGGATTAATTTTATAAGAGAAAATATTACTTATAAATAAAATTGAAGAGAGTAGTGATAGAATATACGGTATAAACCCATCGTCCGTGGGTTCAGTTGGCGAGGGGATTGGACAATGAGTGCCTGGGTGACCCCCTTGGCATGAGTTCGATCCCTGGGAGTGGCATTTAGTTATGCCTCCAGTTGCGGCGCTTGGGGAGGCATCTCCACAGCTAAGTGAAGCTGGGGTGAAAAAATAGGGGTGAAAGTCCTCTACCTACCTGTGTGGATTGGGCGGCTTGCCAACCAGGAGCCCACAGGGACAGGCCTCCAGTGGATCATGAGTTAGGGGCCCTGCCCTTGGATTGGGTTAAGCCCGAACCCCTTCCTAAAATTTTTATTATCAAAAAAAAAAAGAATATACGGTATAAATGAAATAATAAATTTAATCTCGTAATTCTATGCACCCTCCTGCACGTGATTTTGTCTCCCAGAACCGCCCTTATCTTTATCTTGACCCATTATACAAAATATCTCCGCGAGCGAATTCATCCCTACCGTCCGACCTTGCCTTTTTGTCATCACCGTCACCGGTCTCATCCCGATGTCCTTTTCTGCCACGTGTCTAACATATATAGGTATTTTTTTGCCGAAGCTCAGGTTCGTCATTCCGAAGCTGATAGCTAGTCGCCTCCCTCTTTATCCATTTAACTTGGGTCTGTGTCATTCAGTCTCTGGGATCTTGTATGGAAACTCTCACTGACATCACTGCGAAGTGGAAGCTCTACTAGTCTCGTCTGAATCGGTAAGTGTAGCTTCATCTGCACTCTCTCTGTTTTGAGTAATGGCTTTTTCTTGTAGTTTTGTGAAATTTCTCGCTGTCATTTGTCAAATTTGAATTTGTGTTAATCGCGATCGCCATGATCTCTTGAAATTTCAATGGTTGGATCATCGTTTTTGTGTTTATAGCGTGACTTTTGTTTTTGGAAGGTTTGCGCTTGTGATATACCACAATATTGATTCAGAATGAGAATGAAGTAGCGTCTAACCTTGTAATTGTTCATGAGATTAATAGTTCTTTGATTATCTATCATTGATCTGCTGGTTGGCCATTTTTCTTGGTTCGAAATTGGAGTTCTCAGGATCGAGGATTGAAGAAAAGAACCAAAAAGAAAAATGTCTTCTATTACTGTTTGCATTGACTTTCATTAATATTCTAATCATGCTCTGATCGGTATCTGGTTTTGATTTCGCTACCCGATTGGATGTTTAGATGATGATTATGGGTTGATCTTCTTTCTTTTGCTTTTCTCTGGTGGCTGTAACTGTGTGGTTTGTGAGTTTAAGACAATAGTTTGTTACTAGTTACTACTGACTAAACACTGGATCTCATATACACTGTGAGTTGTCTTTCGTGAGCTATGATTTTATTCCGATCATTTGATGAATAAGTGACTAAAGTTCATCTACTGAAATGTCATCTTCTGTAGTAATCCAACATTTTAGATAGTGATCTTCAATAATCAGAATCGGTGACAAGTTGGGATGGCTTTAGTCTCTGGAAGAAGTTCTGGTTTGAACCCAAATGCTCCTCTCTTCATTCCGGCTGCTCTTCATCAGGTGGAGGATTTTTCACCTAAATGGTGGGATCTGGTGAAAAATTCTACATGGTTTCGTGACTACTGGCTGAACGAGCACAAGGATGAGTATGTTGGAGAAACTGCCAATGACATAACAGTTGACGAGATGGAGAATATGCTGCCAGAGATGTTTGATCTGGGCATTGAAGAAGACATCCAAGATTTAGAAAATGAGTTTGAGCAGTTTGTGATGTTCTCTGAAGCTAAAGATTCTTCAGCTTGGACTGATCCTAATACTGGAATGAGGCCTCTTAACGGTAAGCATTGATGATAGTTCTTGGCCTTGAGGTTGCATACGTTAAAATGACGATTAAGAAGGCGATTTTGATTCAGTTTTAACTAGGACTGAGCTTCTAGAATATAGAATTATGTGATTGAGAAAACTATAAAGAACTTTGAAGGATTTAATGAGATTAAACATATATATATATATACATTTCCCCTTTTGTGCATGGACAGGTCCTACCTAAATTTGGAGAATAAACATTGGCTACCATTCTGACTTATGAGCATAATACTCATTCACAATACTGGGCGAATAAAGTGGTACTCCCTCCAGTTTTTAATATAAGACATAAGTAGGGAGTTGATTTTGATCCTAAATATTAGACCTGATTTTTATATTTGTCAATTTTTTTCTAATTTACCTCTATAATCAAGGAGAAGAGGGGAGGAGGGAATTAAGGAAGATGATTAGGGTGTTTAAGAAAATACATGTCATATTAACTAACTCAACTAATTTCCTTAATCTAATCAAATTTGATAAATGTGTCTTATGTTGAGAATTGGAGGGAGGAGCATTCAAGTTTCAGACTAATTACCTCAATTGGATGCATCTGTGCACTTTCCGTGATCGTGCTTCCTTCAATTTATGGTTTTTAGCTTTTACTTGAGACGATTATATTCCTCACATTCTCTGTTTTTGTTTCTCTCTTAGGCATGAATGTGGATACAAAAGCTCTTATGAAGAATATGACGACACCAAAATCACCAAAGAGTCCCAAGTCCACAGCTAGGCTTGCAAAGCACCTTGATAAACCCCCACAGCATGTCAACTTGAAATGTGCTCCTCGACGAATTCACCAGCCTCGTTGAAGGAAAACGTTCAAGAGCTTAGTAGTTGCTTGTTAGAATTGCAAGCTGCTGACGAAGAGTATGGGTTCTCCTTAGAAATAACGTTTTATGTAAGTAGTGCAGTTCAGGGTCGTTGTATTCCTAGTTCCTACTTGTCAGATGTTTTGTATATTTGATCTGGTCCTCGTACTCCAGGTAAAAACTAAAGCATGACCTTTCAAAAACCTTGTACTGTCACTGGTTGGTTAATCTTGAATATCAGAATGAGCTTTTCAAGCTTTATGATTTGAGAATTGCATAGATTCTGTTCCTTTTTTGTGCTCTTAAATCAGATTATACATGACCAAGCCGAGGCATTGTTTCCCTGGATGTGTTATGAATATGTGCTGCAACTTCAAAAAGTATTCAGAGAATTTGATGATGATGATATATCCCAAGTAGCTGAGTATTATCCATTATGTTTGGCATTGAAAGTTTGAAGCCGACCATTTCTTGAACACATTGAAATTAGATTGGTACCATTGAATCTCGACGAGATAAGCATATCATCGTATTGTTTATTGCAACATCATCAATATATATCTATTAAATTAAAATATCTATTTGAAACTGTGAAGAGCTATACTATTTATAAATAGTGAATTGTTTCTGAACATTCATGATT